>JANSVA010098520.1:0-10691 GCA_025504915.1 Erythroxylum reticulatum
TTATTTTTTCCCATTTATTCTTCTGAAAATTTATTATTGGTCTTATTTTCTATCTATAGGAACTAAATTGTTTAGTGCCTAGGTGTGATGAATCCTAAGTTGTGATGATAAGAGGATATAATCTTTTATTTAATACAGTTTTACTGATCAATTTATTCCAATTCAATTATGCTTTATGTTCTTGAACTAATATATTAGAAATATTAGTCCAATATTTGAGTTCATACAATTGACATTGAGAAATCCTTTTCTTTGAAGTCATCTATCATAATTACATGAAGTTGCATGCAAACCTAGAAATAGGTTGACACAAATTCTCTGAATTAAGGACAAACTTAATTGTGAAATTTACGAATAAACCTGATCATCATTACTTTTTACCATTTCAATTATATTGAAACTCAATTTTCTTTAAGTGTCCTCAATATGATCCCCAATTTCTTGATATCTACAGGAGTCACCGCTTTGTATTGTTTTTTAGAAATGTTAGTATATCTGACTATCATTTAGTTGACGTTGTTAAAGAATATTGGAAGAAAATGTTTATAAAGATTGGTAATTGGATGAACAAAACTTGGTATTACAATTAAAAAGAAGTCAAATAATATGGTTCTTTTGTTTCCTTTCATGTTACTTAAAGATCTCTATGTACCATTTTGTCCATAGAGATACTGGTTTCAGTTGGAGTTCTTATCTAATCTGCATCTTGACATTGTCTTACATTACTTTTAGGTGCCCATTTGGTGAGGGATGCCATTTTTTGCATTATGCTCCTGTAGGCTTCAAATTTATGTCTTAGATGTTTAATGTTGGTGGTAATCCAGTTGGTTTACTAACTGTCAAAAATCTAGGAGTCCGACTGCCTTTTCCTAATGGATCATCTCCTCCTACTATGATCACTCGATTGTTTAACAAGCATAACGCACCTGAAGGGTACCACTTTGGAGATAAATGCCATTTCACATATGGAGAGTAGGAGCTTGGGAAGCCCATAAGTCTATCCTATGAAGACCCCCATGTCATGAGATCAATTCCAGGCAGAATGGGTAGACACAAGGAGCCTCTGTCATATGGTGTTAGTTTTGTTGCTAGTTTTAAGGCCTCCACAACTGTTAATACTAGGTTGAGGGAGGGGTAGCATTATTAAGAAACGAATGAAGAACTTAAATATCATTGGTACAAGAAGATTGGAAAAGGTTTTAATGAAGAACTATAAGAAACTGACATATTTACCTGATGGCTATAAAGACAAAGATTCAAGTTTCAGTTAAGATCAGGCATAAAACCAACATGTTCGTCACCAACTTAATATTCACTAGAAAATCTTTGTTTTAGGGTTAAATTCAAACTGCCTTCAATATCTTATCAGTTGTGACTAGAACTTCCTATATATTCTGAAGTTTGATATAACCTTAGAGAATCTAGAAGTCCTCAATGTTAAACTAATAATGTTTTGCTCCAAAAGTATATATATACTGCTAAATACTAAGAGAGCACATGCATATACTGACAAATACGCACGCTCTATGCTTATATGTGCCTGATAGGAAGTGAAAAAAATTTGGGAGTATAATCATGGAAGAGATCTTAAACTAAAATAGTTGACGGATAAAGGAAAACAAAGAATAACATGAAAGACTAATATATGGAAAAAAATTGCATGCTTTTTTTTTTATGGTTTAAAGAGTCGTCATTAGTAATAACAGATGAGGATAACTTTATGCTGGCATTGCATTTTGATGATCATTAACTCTTTTTCCTAATGACAAATGATAAATCTTTTGATATAACCATCGATCAGTTTTAAAGATTAAAAAGATTCATATGCTTAGCACTATAATCAAGATAAGCAGAAAGGGCAGATTATGTTACTAAGGACCATTTTCTTAAAGCTTCTCTAATATTTTGTTTTTAATCAAAGAAGGTAGTTAATACTAAATTATTAAAATGGTTAATGTTAATTGTCACAAGGAGGAAATTAATAGAAGGGAAAGTGAACTTAACAAGGTTAATCTCTTGAGTTCATTCTTAGAGATGTAACTCCTAAAATATAGAAGGAGATTAAACTCAAATGGAATGAAATTTCATTCAAGTATTGAAGAAATCTAGTTCTCTAATACAAAATTTTTTTGTCTAAATTACTTATCTAAAGAATATATATAACAAGAAATATGATAGTATATAAATGATTCCATAAACATAAGAAGGCATGCCAAAAACTTAATCTCATGCTTCATCGACTTCTCTTCTTGTTCTTTGACTTATTTGTGTTAGACTGTACATTCCTCTTCTTATCTACCAAAATTTAAGAAGAATCATGTCTCTTATTGTTATTCAATGAAGGCTTTATTTCGTCTCCTATAGAAGGTGTGTAACTTAAGTTTGTAAAAGATCTATTATTCGATTTCTTCTGCTAAGATTCTTCTTGGACTTGAGCCATTATACCATTCATCATCAAAATAAGGGCACATAATTGTTGGAGGTCTGAGGAACTACATGTCACGCTATGTCTAACTCAAGAGAAAGAGGAAAACACACAAAGGTTAAAAACAAAAGAGAGAAAAAATTTGATAAGGAAAGAACATCAATAGGGAGAGAGAAGAAAGCATAGGCATTCAGACCTCTATAAATGATGATGTTGCAGGATCATTCGGTAAAAAAGTCACTGTCTTATGACTCCCATTTGTGAATGATGAATTAGCCTCGATCTAGGACATTAACAAACTGAACATTATTCATAGTCCAACAAGCTTTATTACGATTATGTGACTAATTATGCAATAAGCAGACGCATAAGAGGACAACAAAGACAAATTCCTCCCTCTTCATTAACCATCTCTTACTAAAGCAAATTTGGTAATCAGTTAGATATCTGGTGTATAAGCTTGCTTATTTCTTTTTAAAACTCTCAATTTTTTTAGTTTTACAAAAACTACACAATCATTCCAATGGAATAAAGGACAATTCAAAGAAGGCAACAAAATAGCTCAATTGAGCTAGATGTTCAACAAGCTCCTTAACAACAAAAAGTACATATACCTCCTAGAAAGCTCATGCCTTTAGCATAGTTTTGATCACCTATCATACAAGTTACACAAATCAACATACAATGTTGGCATCCTGTTCATGATCATTTTAGCTAGGCATAGTAATATCGATTTAGAAACTCAAAAATTCACTGAGAGAGGTCAAAGAAAAATAAGACTAAAACTGTTAAATATACCTTCAATATAGTGCGCAAGTCAACAGATTTTTCCAAAACCTCTAGTAGGGATTCTATAAAACTCTTGCATCTCTAACATGTCAAAATGAAGCACAAAAATAGGGATGAAAGTACTAGTTGTAGCAATAGTACGATTGAGCATTTAACACACCTCAACCTGAGGCCAAAGTATCTGATGGTTGGAATTTCCATTCATAAGCTTTTCAAAATGACTCTTATGGATATCAAGAAGTTAGGGATCTAATTAAGGAAACTAAATGAAAAATGGGTTTCAGTAGGTAAAATGGTAAAAAGTAATAACGATCATATCAGAGGCCGAAGAGAGTGCATGAGAAGAAATTATGGATTTAGGTTTGAGAGAACATCAATGTGAAAGTGAGAGTGTGTGAGAGAAGCCAAAATTAGGAATTTAGGGTGTGAGAGTGACGAAGAACATAAGCTCAAGCTTTCTCCAAAATCCAAATGACATCTCTTCAATTTTACTACAAAATGATATAGTTTTAATAATCAAACAACCTCTTCTTAATGACGCTGACATGTTTGATTAACGGGGTCTATCGACATATGGTTGTGCCACATCAATATAGATAATAGTGAGGCTAATTTCGGGCTAGATTTAAAAAAAATTGAAAGTCTATATGTTTTATTGCTACTTTTAAAAGTTCGGGTTATAATTGAAAATTTGATAAAAGTTTGGGCTTTTTTTGGTAATTAATTCTTTTCTATACGTAGGAACTAAATTGTTTAGTGCCTAGGAGTGAGGAATCCTAAGTTGTGATGATCAGATGATATAATCTTTTGTTTAATGTAGTTTTATTGATTGATTTGTTACAGTTCAATTATATGTTATATTATTGAACTAATATATAAGAAATATTATTCCAATATTTGATTTCATCCAAGTGAGATTGAGAAATCCTTTTGTGTGAACTGATATACCATAATTGGAAAAATTTACGTACAAATCTAGAGATAGGTTAATATAAATGCTCTGAATTAGGGAAAAACTTAATTATGAAATTCACAAATCAATAATACAATCTTAGGGGTTTTAACTAGAAAGAGATTTTCGTTAATAAAATGAGGGTTAGTTGTTTATAGTCTTAAGAAAGATATTAACATAAGATACGAATTTTCACAATCCAATACTCAATAATCAAATTATAGGATAAAGAGTTACTATTTAAGATATCTTTGGGGGATTCATTGCCTAGGTACTATTTATTTAGTATTGAGTAATTTTATTATCTTCTTTATATGAGTTCATTATTGCGTCAACTTTAGTTCAGTTTGTTTTCTTTAATTTTCAAGTAAATTCATAGCTTGATTCAGCTGTTAGATAACAGAAAAAAGTTAATATTAGTACTTATAGTCCCCATGGGAAAGACCGTTACTTGTTAGTGTTAGCTACAGCTACATTATGCCCTTGCAGTTAGAACTTTATATCTTTATAAGTAAAAATTTTTAGCGTCCTTGTTAGGGATTATAATATTAGGAAAGCCTAGCTTTTATTAATCGAACCATTCTTTATTTATTTATTGATATTGACTTATTCATTTATCTATCTTTTGAACTTCTCTATTTTGACTTTGTGTTTGTGATTCAATGTTAGGATTTAAAATTCCAAGTTTTGAATTAAAACTTCTTATCCTGCAAGTATACAGATCGAAAATCGTAGTGTTGATAGATATCGTCTGACAGGGATGGGGTAGTCACCGAAATGATCCAAATTTTTTATTGTTAAGGAAAATCAAATAATTGGATTTGAAAGATCTAAAATATAAAATTGAGGAGTCATACATAAACACTTTAGGTTTGTCATAAAAGTAAGAACATAAATTTAGAAAATGGTGAATCAAAGTATCATTTTAACAAGTTAGGATTGTCATTACCTAACTATGTATTCTCTCACTTTAGCAATGTTCATTATGTTTAATCTAAAATTTCCTGACATCTTGGTTCTTTCACTCTCATTAATTGAACCAAATAAGCCTTGTTTAATGAAGTAAATGAATTATGTAGGCTCTCACTTCCCATTTTTCACTTAACCATTAAAAGGATATGAACAAATTTTTGGACAGCCACTTTTCCGTTCAATATCTCTCTCCAAATGGCAAGAAAACTTGATATATGGAGTGTTCTTGGTGTAAGCCCACTCTCATGGCACTCACTAACATATTTCTTAACTCCATATCTCAATATAAGCTAAGTATGGACATCCATCAAAATCTATTCCAACATGTTCATAACATATCCATACGTCCTTCTCAATCAATAGAATACAACAAAGAAGCAAGAAAAGAGAAGAAGTAAGGCTTATATGTTGAAGAGCAAAGCTGGAATTCTATGGTGGTAGCTTTGTGTCTCCTTAAAATCCTTTGATTCCGCCTTGAATTCTAACAACCCCACTAACTAATTAGAAACCCATCAAAATTTCATCCAAAATGTTCATAACATATCCATAAATCCTTCTCAATTAACAAAATACAACAAAGAAGCAAGAAAAGAGAAGAAGTAAGGCTTATAAGTTGACGAGCAAAGTTGGAATTCTATGGTGGCAGCTTTGTGTCTCCTTGAAATCCTTTGATTCCACCTTGAATTCTCTTGGCTTTTATCTTAAAAGTTATTTTTCTCTCTCCTTTAGATGCCTTGCACGACCTCCTCCTCTTTCTAGGGTTTAAAATTGAGTTATACCGCATTTGATGCTTAAAACAACATAGGAAGGAGGAAGTTGCCGAATGGAATTTTCTAGAAAACACTATTTTGTCTTGACTTCAATCTTCGATATCTTGTTGAATCGATATCCAAATTGGGAAGTTAATCCACCAATTTGAAACTGAATTTCTCATTCTTTTGGATGAAAAATAAAAAACATCCAATAAGAATTGTATCTTGCAAAAGCTTAACATTGGTGATGGGTCATCCCAGGAAAATTCCAGCTTTCCTTTGGGTCACATGACTTGATTTCTCTTTGGTTCTTCTATCCTTCCATCCCCTAAAACCACCTTCAAACCTATTGATTAACATAGAAATTAATCACTTAATCACGCCCAAAACACATGTAATTAATACAAACATAATGAAAAAAAATACGTGTAATAATTCGATGCTGAACCTAATCTTAAAGACGACATACATTAATCCATAATCATGCAATTATATGAAATTAAGACAAAACATAAGCTAAACAAGTTAACAACAATTAATTTATCATAATTAACTAACAAATTATCCTAAGAAAGTCATGTACAAATGCCACCTATCAACTCCCCCACACTTAAACTTTTGCTTGTCCTTAAGAAAAATCAAACACAAAAGTAATCTATAGAACACAAACACATAAAAACATACATGCATAAACTGTCAAAATTGATGGCTACTGACTCAGAACATTATGCAATCAACTTAATCCTAAATAATAGTTATTTTATAAGTTCAATGTATTGACTTATTTCGTTATGCGTAAGTACTTTAATATAAATATACACATCGATTAAGATATAAACAACTCAATTTTAAGCCTATGTCCCTTATAGATGTGCATTTACAATTATTGATGATCTAAATAGTTAACTATCCAAGTTATCCTTTCATGAAAATTTTTAGTTAATTTATCATATCAATAACATTTTTTAAGGTACACGCTTTTTCTCATTTTTGTAACGTTGACTTAGTCTTCTGATGCGATGGCAAACATTAGTGATGAATGCCTTCGGTTACTCCACTAAGTCACACTTTTTTATTTATTAATCTGGCTTAGTTGGAGCATCATTCTCCCCTTTTGACACGAAAGCAAACATTTGTAATGAATGCCCCCAGTTACCCAACTAAATCACATCTCATAATTGACTACTAGCTCTATTTTTAACCCTTTTCGTGTCAATAGAATAGTTATTAACACACTTTTCTTTTTCTTTTTTTGACTTGCTTCATTTCCTTTAACTTATTATTTTCATGAAAGGGAAACTGAGATTGTCTAATGATTTAATGGCTTCTAATGGTAACTACATGTGAATTAACAACATTAACTGTAAAACCAAGTGTCCTATCCTAATCAATACACATGTTTATGTCAAAGTTACTTATAATCTAGCTTCCTAAAATAACACATATCACCAGTTCAAGAACATTGTTTAAAATTAAGTTAATTCACATAAAATTTTGGCTACTAAACATCCACACAGTCACACAATTTCACAAAAAATTGGAAAAATTGGTACATTAACACAAAATCTTGAAAAACATGCAAAAAATAACAAATAAAAATAAAGAATAAAAATGGGGAGTTAGAGAAGACATGCAAATAGCGGACCACTCCCCTACACTTTAACAACAAATTGTTCTCAATGTGTGAAAGAGATACACAACAAATAATAACCACTCATAATTTTATAAATAAAGAGGCTTATTGGTATTAGTGTTGAGGATTGTGTTGGTAGTGGCTCGCATACTCCTCATAGTTCACACTTTTCTTCTTTTCTTCTGTATCAAAGAAAGCAAAAACTAACATAAATAAAATATAAGCACAAACATCCAAAAAACCTAAACAAAAGTAACCCATACCAGTTTTTAAAGGCACTAGCAAGACTTTGATCACTCTCTGGTCATGGGCGAGGCTCAAGAAATATTCTTTCCCATTTAGTGCGAACTTGTCCTCTATAATAAGTTTGCAACGGTGGCCATTCACCCTGAAAGTTTCCCCATTCTCATTTTGCAATTCCATAATGCCAAATAGGAATGCATTAATTACTGTGAAAGGTCTACTACATCTAGACTTTAGCTTTCCAGAAAACAACTGGAGTCTAAAGTTGAAAAGTAAAACCATATCACCTGCATGGAACTCCTTGTTCCTGAGATGTGCATCATGCCACCTCTTTATCATTTCCTTGTAGATCCTAGCATTATCATAAGCGTGTAACCTTAATTTTTCCAACTCATTTATCTGCAATTTCCACTTTTCTCAAGTTGCCTTCTAATCCCAATTTATGGCCTTGTTAGCCCAGTAGGCCTTACGCCCAAGTTCCACAGGTAAATGACAAGCTTTACCATAAATCAACCTATAAGGCATTGTCCCAACACTGGTCTTAAAAGATGTCAGGTAAGCCCATAATACATCTCTAATTTGATTGCCCAATCTTTCCTAGAATTATTGATAGTCTTTTGTAATATTTTCTTTAATTTTGTTCATAACCTCTACTTCACCTGTGGTTTGCGGGTGCTAAGATGTAGCAATCCTGTGTTGTACTCCATATCTTTTCAATAATGCTTTAACTGGATTGTTGCAGAATTGGGTACCTCTGTCATTGATAATCAACGACGGCACATCAAATATGTTGATAATTTTTTTTAGAAACCTTTGTACCATTTTAGTATCATTTATTGGTGTCACTATCACCTTAACCGACTTCAATACCTAATCAACATTTACCAAAATATATTTGTTTCCGTAAGAGGATAAAAACAGTCCCATGAAATCTAGACCCCAAACATCAAAGACTTCAACCTCCAACATCGAAGACATTGGCATCTCTTCCCTTTTCGATATGTTCCCAATTCTTTAGCACCTATCACACTTAGTCACCCAATATTCTGTGTCCTTAAACAATGTTGGCCAATAAAATCCACACTCTAACACCCTTGCAGCTGTCCTATTGGATTCATAATGTCCTGCATAAGAAAAAATATGACAGTGAGTTAAAATAGCATTAATTTCTTTATCGAGAAAACATCTCTAAATCAGTCCATTCATACAATTTCTGTAAAGAAGTGGATCTTCCTATATATACTGCTTATAATCATGTTTAAACTTTTTCTGCTGCTGGTAAGTTAAATTTGGGGGAAGGACACCACATGTAATGTAATTTGCAATGTCTGCATACTAGGGATGGTTTGATTCTTGTACCAAGATTAATATCTCATCAGGGAATTGCTCATTGCTTTCTTCTGGTAAGCTTGATTCCCCTCCTCCCAGTCTTGACAGGTGATCAACAACGAAATTTTCTGCTCCCTTTTTATCCTTAATCATAATATCGAATTCCTTTAGGAGTAGGATCTACCTAATCAACTAAGGCTTGGCATCTTTTTTGGAAAAAAGGTATTTCAAAGATGCATGACATATATACATAATCACTTATGAACCAAGTAAGCAAAAATGAAATTTCTCGCAAGCAAAAACTACAGCTAACAGTTCTTTTTCTGTCGTGGAATAATTAATCTCAGAATTCGTTAAAGTTTTAGTAGTGTAGTGAATAGCATGCAACTTTTTTATCCTTCTGTTGCCCTAGAACACACCCAATTGTGTAATCGCTAGCATCGCACATAAACTCGAATGGCAAGCTCCATTATAGTGATTATAACACTGGTGTTGACGTCAACGCCTTCATCAACTTGTCAAAATAAACTAAACGATATTATCAAAAAGGAAAGGAGCAACTTTAGCTAACAAATAAGTAAGGGGCTTACCAATTAAATAAAAATCCTTTATGAATTGGTGATAGAACCTAGCATGACCTAAAAATGCTCAGACGTTTCGAACATTATTTCGCTGAGGAAGTTTATCGATGACTTCAATTTTTTCCTTATCAACTTCAATGCCTCTACAAGATATCTTGTATCCCAAAACTATTCCCTCATGAACCATGCAGTGGTAGTATTCCCAATTTAATACTAAATGGCCTCTTCACACCTTTGGAGAACCTTATCCAAATTTGTTAGACACTGCTCAAAGGAATCTCTATACACTAAAATGTCATCCATAAATACCTCTAAAAGATCCTCATTCATGTCAATAAAAATGGCCATCATACATTGTTAGAATTTAGTTGGTGCATTGTAAAGTCTAAACAACATCTATCTGTATGCAAAAGTACCATATAGACATGTGAAAGTTGTCTTAGCTTCATCCTCTACATAAATGAATATCTGATTGTAGCTGGAATAACCATCTAAGAAACAATAGAATGCATGTCCTCCAACTTTCTTAATTATCTGATCCATGAAAGGTAGTGGGAAGTGGTCCTTCTTTGTTATAGAGTTGATCTTTCTGTAATCAATACAAACTCTCCAACCAATGACCATCCGTGTGGAAATCAACTCACTATTTTCATTTTTCACCACTATTGTTCTGCATTTCTTTGGCACGCACTAAATTGGACATAACCGTTTACTATTTGAGATTGGGTATACAATTCCTACATCAAATAATTTAATCACTTCTTATTTTACAACTTCCTACTTATTTGGATTCAAACGGCTTTGCCTATCCCTTATTGGTTTACATCCATACTCGAGATATGTTCTATACATCATAACACTTGGACTTATCCCTCAGATGTTTGATATCTGCCACCCCATCACTTTCATCCTCCTCTTTATAACTTCTAATACCTTCTTCTCTTGTTCATCACTCAACTAGTTTGAAATAATCACAGTTAATGTTTGATTTTTACCTAAAAATGTTACCTCAGGT
>JANSVA010098599.1:0-10689 GCA_025504915.1 Erythroxylum reticulatum
TCTTAGGATATGTATCGGAATGACCTACGGGCGTCCCGGTGCGCACCCTAGGGTAATGGGGTGTTACATATGTAATTTAATATATTTAGAATTAAATCAAGTTGGTAAATCTTGTGTAGAGAGATCACGTATAGGTTTCCAATTGTTTATTAGAGAGCTTAAGAACTAATTAAGTTTTTGATAAGTTATTAATTGAGAAATTACAACTTCCTATAATCTAATTAGGGTTTATGCTTTAGGGTTCAATTATAACTTGAGAGAGAGTAATTAACCTTAGGATTATCTAGAACTATTAATTCGATAAATCGTAATTGGTTAGGTTAGCATTAAAGATAGATAATTTTCCTTTTCTCTCTTTTGATTAACTTACTAGGTTGAATTCTAGGGTGTGCTACAATTATTCGACAAATCAATCAATTTACATTACTTTTTATTCATTTTTAATCTAAAATTGTTAATCGTTGTTCATTGATTGTTTTTGTTAAGTGTTAATTGTCAATTATTGTTTTGTTATTTGATTTGGTTTGGTTGATTTATTTAGTTCTCGTGTTTAGATTCATTGTTAAATTTCTGTTTTATAGTTTCCGACCTTAAATTCTAGGATTAGATTAACAATCCTTATGGGATCAACACCTTAGGTACTACGTGAATGACTCGAATGTTTGTGGCATATCAAGGTTAAATTTTAAAATTTACTCATACCAAAAAAATCGTGATCAAGTTTTTGGTGCTTTTGCCGGGGAGATGATTGTTTAATTCTATAGTTTAAGGTGTTTGGTTAGTTTTTACTTTTTATTTATATTTTTTTTCTTACTTTTATATTTCTAAAATTATGCTCTTGCATGAACATAAGAGTCATGAGACGTTCAAGTCTTGTAGCTAAAAATTAGATTTAGATATCACTCAACTAAAATGATAGGAAAGCTCGGCGTAACGATGAAGAAGAAATTGCGAAGACATCAACAGTCGAGGAATTTCATCAAGATTTAGACCACGAAGCGAACCAATGACGTCAGCTGAGGGCCCTTATGGACATTTTGAGATCAGGGTTCAATGTGGCTAGCGAAGGAGTAGCTAGACCACCCATATAAGCTGCATCATTTGAGATCAAACCAGATCTCCTAAACATGCTTCAATAGAATGTACAATTTTATGGACTAGCAAACGAAGACCCCAACACACACATAGTAAATTTCTTAGAAATCTATGATACCTTCAGATATCATCAGATGTCAGAAGATGCAGTTAGAATTAGGCACTTTCCCTTTACTCTTAGAGATAGAGCAAAGTCTTGGTACCACTCCCTTAACCTAGCTAATATTACCACTTAGGTTCAATTAGTCCGTGTCTTTTTATAGAAATATTTTCCCTTAACTAAGACTACTAAGATTATCAAGGAAATTACCAACTTCCAACAAGGTGATGGAGAATTGGTCTACAAAGTGTGGGAATAATACAAGGATTTGTAATGGAATTACCCACATCACAACTTACCTAAAGAATTTTTGTTGCAAATGTTCTATAATGGAGTTACCCCACACACAAGAGGCACGATTGATGCAACTTCAAGAGGATCATTAATAAGGAAGATAGTGGATGAAGCGGATGAATTAATATAAGAGATGGCGAGTAACAACTATTTATGGACGAATGAGAGAAGTAGACAAACTACTACATTTCATGAACAAAAAGGAATTGTAGTTGTTGATCAAATGACGAAAATGAAAATGAGGATTGATAAATTGAGTCGACAGCTTAACAACATGAAGGCTTAGTCCTCAACTCCGGTGAAGGTCGTACAACTTAAGTGTGAACTCTGTAGACAATTAGACTATGACACAGTGGACTTTTTCTTAATAAAGGAAGTTGATCTAGCGCAAGTAAATTATATAGGAGCCCAGTATAAACGAGGAGAGGGAAACAATCCCTACTCCAACATCTATAACCCTGGGTGGAAGAATCACCCTAACTTCTCTTGGACGAACAATTCTGAAGGATAGTTCAAACCTTAAGGACAATAGAGATTCCAACAAGATAAACTAAGCTCTATGGAATCCACGTTGGATAAGAGTTTAGATAAGATTGGAGGCATGGAAGATGTATATAGGAGGCTTGAAAGCAAATTCGAGCAAGTTACCAAGAGTCACGCCTCTTCAATACATAATCTGTAGGTCTAAGTAGGTCAACTAGGTTAAGCAATGTCTACTCAAAATGGAGGAACACTTCCAAGCAATACCCAGTGTAACTCAAAGGAAAGGATCATGTCCATCATTGGAGAAGATGCTTAAACATGCAAAGGAGAATGGAGATAAAGGAGAAGGACAAGAAATTTTGAAACTTCTTTCGAGTGAGCTCGAAATTAAGCCAATTAAGGAATTTCAACCCAAATTACCATACCCTATTCTAGTGCGATAGAAATCATTGTCAAGTAGGGTAATGAGGAATTCTGATAAGGTTGAACCAAACAAGTTCAAAAACATAATGGAACATCTACAAACGAGGCTCACATTAATTGAACCGGTAAAGAAAAAGGTTAAGGAGCGCGAAGTGGAAGAAACCAAGGTTGCATAGAAGAAAGAGGATCCAGGGAATTTTTATATTCCTTGAAGTATAAATGGAGCCAATATAGACAAGGCATTCATGGATTTGGGAGCAAGCATCAATATGATGCCTTACACCTTTAGTTAAAATTTAGGGTTAGGAGAGTTAGTACCCACAAAGATGTTAGTAAAGACGGTCGACGAAATAGTCCATCAACCGATGGGGATTATTAAAGATGTCCAAGTACAAGTTAATAATTTTACTTTTCCCATAAACTTCTATATATTGGATATTGGAGAAGATGTGGAAACTGTTGGATCAAAAACAAAAGTATGTGAGATTTGGCACAAATGTAAGATTTCGAAACTTTTCCGAAATCAAAACGTAGCAGAAACAAAATAACCAAATCAACATGTTTCAGCCATACATGATACGGTATAAAGAAAGACATAAGAATAGGATCGAAATTATACCAACTCCTTACTACAGCTTTGACTCCACGCTTTTGTATTCTCTCCTTGTCAATGTGTCCACTCCGCATTATTGTATCCTCATGCAATCTGATCTATCACTTGTTCTCCTTGGACAACTTGGTTAACAAAATCCTTTGGTGGGAAAGGAGAAGAAATATTTTTTAGGAGATTTTCCTTAGTTGAAAGAAGCTAAAAATGAGACTGTTCACATTCAAGTTTTGACTAGCACATGCAAGAGAGGAGAGAGTGAGTCAAAAATGAAATAACCCTTTTTCTTATTCTTTTAATTTCGATTATAGATGAAAGAAAGAAGTGAAGTGCATCCAATGCATCACCTCATTCTTTAATCAAACATAAAGAAGTCAATAAATGAGACCCTCTCATTTGTTTAAGATGGATACATGAAAAGACCAATAACCTAAATTAGACTTTCATTTTTGGTGATGAAATGAAAGAAGGGAGAGAGTACATCAAATGCAACTCCTCTCCTCCTTCTTTAATCAAATGATTGCTAAAAGGTTACATGCCATCATTAAAAGACAACCATTAAACCATTTAATGATAAGATCATTACTCCATTTAATGATGATAAAGCATGATAAAAACCATCGTAAATTTAGCAATTCAATGCTAAACGTGCAACCGCACATTTAGCTATAATATCGAAATATACCCTCCCTTTTTCTTTAATAACTTTGTTTCAATTTAATTAATGGAATTAATCAACTCAAACCAAATTCCAACCTAATCTTAAAGGTTCTTTTGCACTTCTAATTAACAATTAATTAATGTAATCACAACATTCAATCATAGGTTTTAATACCTAATTTAATTAACTCTTAATTAAATTGTTCTGGCATTATGATTTTGAATCTAATTCGATCCTTTCTTCTTTCTTATTTTAGGTAACCTCTATTTATATTTCTTACTTTGCTTGATAACCTTCCTAGAAACTAAGTGGGCAATCTAATTAAACTTATATAATTCAAGCTCCACCAAGCCCGGAATTAATTTAATCTCATTAGAATTAATTCCATCTTATTAACCAAATGTCATTCCACTAAAGACAATTAGTTGAACTCTTGAACTACTAAATATTATAAGAATACTTGTTTCTAATTAGATTTCGAATTGCAAACTCTATTATGAATCATATTATAGCTATCTGCACAATAAAGGATAAAATTACTATTTTGCCCCTATGTTGGTTTTTTCCTTCTAGATCTCCCATTTTACTCTATATGGTGATTAACACACAAAATCTCATCTTGATGGGTAGCTAGTCCATTAAACTACTGACGCCAATTTAATCACCAATCCCTGTAAAACATCTAGAAGTGATGATATCACTATAAACTCTGTATTTGAGTGAATATTCCCCGATACATTTTTCATTAATAATTCCAACATGCAGACACTGAATTGATACTCTATAAAAATCCATTTAGATCATATCAAGAATTATAATGAAACACATATGAGTTCACCACTCATTAAGATTGTTTGTAATAAAAGAATGCTAAAGTGTATGTTTTAAGATTAAAGTAATAACCTACTTTATTCTTTAAAACATACTTGATTCCATATTCATTTAATAGTGACATTGTAGATAGTCAACTACTATCATGATATGAAACTCATCATTCCCTTGAAGTAAACTCTTTTACTTACACGGATATAAGCCATAACACTACAGTCTAAAACATAATCAAGCGACCAACTTGATTATTCAACTGTAAATTAACTAATTTAGATTCTAATAATATACATGTTTCCCGTACATCTCCATGTCTATGTGTATTACTCACAAAAGAATCTTGGTAGCATGTAACTAGTTATATAATACTCATACAAATAAAACCAAACTCTTTTATTTCATTAATAATAAATATTTTCATTAAAAAAGTAACTGGAAGAAGATTAAGTTATATGTAAATACACTGGCTTTCTAGGGCACTATATTTGTCAATCTCCAACCCCCTATGGTCCTTGGAAGACCATTCCTGGCTATTGCTCGCTCAATCGTTGATGTTGATGGGGTTGAACTAACTCTGAGGGTAGGAAAGAAGCAAGTAACCTTAAAAGTGTAAATGAAAGATAATGATTCTCCTTTACCTTTAACTAATGTCATGGAACCCGAACCTTGAGGGAAATGGGAAGATATTGAGGATCCTAGGAGTGCCTTCAGAAAGAAACAATCACATAGAAGAAGGTGAAAGAAGGAGAGCCACAAGGAAGGTGGAATTAAGGGCATTGTAGCTCATGTGCAAGTTGTTAGATTAATGACTACACTACCATTGCACCACTCATTTGAACCACCATCAGCAAAAAAAAGTGTCGAGCAATAAACGTTAAAAGAAATGCTACATGGGAGGCAACCTATGGAATTTAATTTCCTTAAATTGTCTTTAGAAAGTTAAAATTCCATAGTTAGGTTATTTCGCTTTCGAATAAGATAGAAAAGTAATAAGACGTCGACGTGAAGTAGGTGATCAATAAAGTAAACAAAGAGAGGTGAAAAAGCCACAAGGGGTTAAGAAGGGATTTTGGAAAGCGATAAAAGATAAAAAAAAAAGAGGGATAATTTAAAATTGGTGGGAAACTCAGGCCACGATTGCAGACACGCATAATTAACTTAAAATTTTACCATTTAGCTATCTAATCACCTATAAACACATTTTCAACTTCTCTTTTTCACTCACTTTCATTTTCACTTTATCTCTCTAAACTTTATCTCAACAAACACTCTCACTTCTCTTTACAAAATTTAAAATCTCCAAACTTTTTTAGACTAGCACTGACTCACAAGCCAATATGTCACGCATCAAGCAAACAGTAAAGCATGATCAATTAGTGAGGCGAACACAAGTCTCAAGATAAAGGAAGAGGAATAGAGTAGCTAATTACCGAGTAACTTTCACGATCTTTTCATATGAGGAAGGTACTTATTTACATTCCCTTCATGGTAAACAATTTATGGTTCCAAAATATTTTCACTTTCAAACTTTAGATAGATTAGAACTATGAGACAAGGTTAAGAGCTTAGCTAAGAAAATTCAATGGAGTCAGCTCATTCAAATTCATGAAAAATTAACCTTAGAATTTTTTTACTTCTCTTCAATATGAGTCCAACAAACTTAGGGGACTATAGTTTAGGTTACGAGGATAATCCTATGGGTTTGATTATGACACCATGTATGAAATATTTGGTTTCCCTAAGTCCTCCATAGTGGATCAACACGACGATTTCTATGTCAGTCCCTACTGGACAGAACTAACTGGGTTAGAACATTTCGAAGATAAGAATGCACACAACATTATTAGGAGTCACAAACACTTGTTAATGCACAAATTCATGTGCAAAACCATTTTTGACATTTTGGAAACCAATAAGTGTTCAACAGAGAAACTGTTTATGTTATAATGCATGGATCATAGCATCCCAATTTGCACAACCACCTATATTTTTAATGCAATTATTGTTTCTTCGAAAGAAGAGCACCAATAATTTAGGAATGGGTTACTCGGTTTCTACCATAGCTAACTACTACATAGTTGAGTGTAACGGACTTATAGTCTACTGTCCTGAGTTTATAAACCACCATCATCTATCACGGGCTAAAATCCTGAAATCCTATAATATGAAACTTCAGGATATTAGTGCAAAGACATATGTCAAGGGCAAGACCGGTCAAGCAAACTCAAGCTCCCATCAGCAATCGAGGGAAATGAGCGAGCGGTAGTAGAGAGTGACCCAGAACTTTCGATATCTTTAGCGTGATTCCCTTCTTTATGGCTTCTTCTTCTTCATCTCACATACCACGAATACCCCTATCCCCAATTTCAAATTCTTCTTCTCCTAGACCTGCCACTTCCCCTTCGCCCATTGCAAAAATCCATAGCCACTAAACCCAAAACATAGACCCCAACCTTGCCCTTCCTTTCCCTCCCTCGCTAACTAAAAATATCTCTTCAACCCTAGAACCGACTACCAATCCCTAACCCATTAAACCTTGATCTTGGAAATTAGTGGTTGCTGATGTCGAGGAGGAACATTCAATGGTGAAGACGTTGACATTTTACCCTCCAGAGACCAAATATGACCAAATTATGTTCATTCCTCCACCAGAGCTAACGAAAAAAGAAGTTGCTCACTTTCAGTATGCCCTTGTTGGATTCATCTTAGATAAATGACCTGCATATCTAGTGGTTCAGAGAGCATTGTCCAAATCATGGTTAGTTTTTGGATTGAATGAAACTCTTATTACTGGTTTGAATAATTTCCTGTTTAAATTTGACTTAGAAGAGGGGATTAATTCTGTCCTGGAAAAAGGGCCTTGGCATATACAAGGAAAACCCCTTTTCCTACGAAGATGGAGTTTAAATGGTGGGGAAAAGGAAGAAGTCCATGTAGCCCCAATATGGATAAAGTTCCATAATATTCTAGTGGAGTACTGGAATAGTGAGGGTCTAGGAAAAATAGGTAGTGCAGTAGGTAACCCCCTTTTAATGGATACACAGATTTCCATGATGTCTCGAATTGTTTATGCTAGAATGTGTGTTGAGGTGGATTTGGGAAAGCACTGTCCCTCTTCATTCTAGTTAGCTACCTATAATGAAGATGGAAATTATTCTTTAAGGAAATTCAGGTTGAATATGAATGGAGGTCAGAGAATCAGATATAGAAGAAAGAATGGGCTCCTACTGGAAGAATTTTTAAGTCAAGTTTACAACAAGAATTGGTAAAGGGGAAGGAACCCCTTCGAGAAGGCCAAGTCAATAACAGAAGACTGGAAAGGAGATTATGTCTGATCAGTCAAAACTTATTCATCAGGAGAGTATGGACTTTGGCAATCAAATTGAATAAGGGAAGGGTAAGGGATCTCCACAAAAGTGTCAATTAGATGAAATGGTAAAGTCGAGTGACAAAGAGAGTAGCTCTTTAGGTAGTTTAATTGCACAATGTAAATACCAACAGAAGCTAGATGTGTTAAATGGAAACCTTGAGGATGCTAACATCTAGGACATAAGCCAAGCAGGTGATCAACTTTCTTCTTCTAAATCTGAATTGATTCCTGATCAGAGTTTGGGAAATTTGGAAAGAATAGGAAATCTACGAGGAAACAAAAATAAAGGTTCTGCTGTGATTTTTTTCTGATCTGGATTTAGCTTTTCGGAATGTTAGGGGTATTAATAACTCTAAAAAGAAATTATTTGTGCATGCTTTGCTTAAGAGATTGTCTGTTTCTTTTGTGTGCTTATTGAATAATGTGTGCTCTTCTTTGTTTCCTAGATGGCTTTCTCTTAGTAAGTAATAGTATGGTCCAAATGCTAGGTTAGTAATATTGTGGAATTCGGACTATTCATAGTGTGTTCCTAAATACACTAATGATTAGTTAGTTCACTCTCTTCAGTCTTCTTTGTTACTTATATATATGGGTCTAGGAATCCTAATCATAGGAAAAAACCTCTAGTTTTTACCCTAGCTAATCTTAATAACTTTGTAGGAAACCTTCCTTGGATTTTAACATGAGATTTCAATGTTGTTTTCTTTTCTCATGAGGCTAGCCCTATTAGTCCTTCAGGTATCACTGAAATGAATGATTTTAGGCAGTGTGTTGAGTTTTGTTCTCTGTATGATCTTAATTCTAGTGGCCCTAATTACATATGGACTAATAAGCAAAGTGGTGAGCTCTTTGTTGCTAGGAAGCTAGATAGAGTGCCTGTTAATGCTACCTAGAGTGCTAAGTTTCCTAGATCTTATGGGGTTATCCTTAATCCCAACATTTTAGATCACTCTCCTATAGGGATTAGGTCCCCTTCTGATAAGCTGAAGAGACATTCCCAATTTAGGTTTACGAACTTCCTAGTTTCTCAACCAACCTTCCGTCAGATAGTCAAAGAGGCTTGGAATAGTCCAGTTCAAGGCACCCCTACGTTTATGTTGTTACCAAGCTTAAAATGGTAAAGAGGGCCCTCAAAAGGCTTAATTTTGGTCAAATAGGTGATATTCATGCTAGAGTAGAGCAATGCCAAACAACTCTTAACCAAATTCAAGATCAAAAGAGATAGTTTCCTAACTGCCCTTCCCTATTTAATTAAAGCATTAGATGACTGGGAGTCTTTATACAAACAAGCTTCCTATGTCAAATGACTCAAAGAGGGGTATCAAAATACTAAAATTTTTCACCATTCTGTCATGGAAAATAAGAATAGAAACAATATTCACTCTCTCATAAGAACAAATGGCATTAGAATTATTGAAGTAGAAGAGATTCAAAAACAGTTTTTAGAATTTTTTTGAAGCATTATTAGGGCTAATAAGGTTCTCCCTCCTTCTAAAGAGTTTGTGGATAAATATTTTCCTAATTGGCGTTAAGAGACTCTCCTAGACAATCTAATAACTAAAGTCTCAACCTAGGAGATTAAGGATGTCCTTAATTCTTTTAATCCTAATAAGTCACCTCGGCCGGATGGTTTTAATGGGGTTTTCTTTAAACATGATTGGCATATAGTCATGAATGATGTCTCTAGGCATATAGTGAGGGATCAAATTAGGAATCAATTCAGATTTGGAAATGGAAATGGAAATTCTACTTTCTTATGGCAAGATCCTTAGCATCCTAGAGGTATCCTAATGGCTCATTCTACTCCTAGGTTGATCAAGGGGACTGGACTTCCTATGAATGAAAGAGTGTCCGAAGTAATAAGAAATAACGGATGGTGTTGGCAAGAGTAAACAATGAGGACTCTTAGTAATCTTGAACCTCTAACATACCTCCCTGATCCTTCAAGAGAGGATAATTTAGAATCGGTAGCTAGTTCTACTAAGGAGTAGACAAATGCTTCTGCATGTGTCTTCTTATGACCTCCACATCAAACCATCCCTTAGCATAAAATTGTATGGCATAAAAGGAATAGCTCAAGGTGCTCTTTCATTTTATGGTTAGCCTTCCTGAATAAATTGTAAAAAAGGGACAAATTACTTTATCTCCATACCCCTAATCGATGTTCCTTATGTGTTGCTAACTTAGAGACTATTGAACACTTATTCTTTGAATGCCCTTTTTCTAAAACAGTTTAGTTCAAAAGCCTAAGTCACTTCCAAATCCACCTTCCTCATCTTACAAATCTTCAATGCATTTTATTATGGTTTAACTAGCCAGCTACCTCCAAAACATGTGACATAAGTACCTTTTTCATTATCCTTTCCATAAATGTTTATAACCTGTGGAATGAAAGAAACATGCACACCTTTAAAGATGGAGCCTTAGAAGTAGGGAATTTCTCAACATGAGTGATCTTTCAAGTTATGGAGCACTTCAGCTCAAGCATTGAGAGAAGGTAAAATTTTTATGTATCCCTTTATTTCTAATAAATTGTTTGTAAGTGGTGCATCCAGGCTCAGGTTTAGGTCAAGAAGGGTAGCCTATACCGTGCTACAAAAGGAACACCATAAGATGAATGACAAAACCCTCACTCCATCAAATTTTGATTATGGATCCAGGTTAACGAAGCTATAAGGGGAATCCTGTTGGAGTTATGTAAATATAGTGCCCTGGAAAGCAAGTGTATTTACATGTAAGTTTGTCTTCTTCAGTTACAGTTTTGTAATGAAAATATTTATTATTAATAAAACAAAAGAGTTTGGTTTTATCTGTGTGAGCATTAAATA
>JANSVA010098620.1:0-10689 GCA_025504915.1 Erythroxylum reticulatum
GTATCTCTGCCATCTCCTCTTGATGGCTTAGGCCTCTGTGAATACCTGTCCTGCTTCATCACGTATATGGTAGACTTGGTTGAAATCCTTCATCTCATATGCCTTATCTCGTGCTATCTTGAAAATTTTTTGTGCTCTCTTGACTGCATCCAAATCCCTGCATATAGTCTCGTATGCTTCTCCTTTAGCCACTGAAATAGTCTTCTTTGCCTTCTTTTTTCCAGTCTATACCTTACTCTATTAGTTACCCTCTCTGCCTTTGTTTTCCATGCTAAAAGATCTTTAAAAGCTCTCTTTTTCACCTTTACTGTCACTTGGACCTCGTCCAACCACCACAAAGATTCCATCCGCCCACCCCTTTTTTCCTTTAGATACCTCTAGGAGTTTTGTGGCGGTTTCTCTCATTACGGGGGCTACTCCCTGCCACATCCGATTAGCATCCCCACTCATAGCCCATGTGGTATTATACAAAACTTGAGTCCTAAAATGTTCCACCATGTCCCCTTTTAGCCTCCAACATCTAATTTTATGAAATTGCTTGGTAAATTGTTGTGACCTCCATCCCTTAATTCCTAGATCCAAAACTAACAATCTATGTTGGTTTGATAAGCATGTAGTCGGAAGCACTTTGCAATCCTTGCACCATAATCTGGCTTTTTTCCTGACAAAGAGATAGTCAATTTGTGTCTTATTCGTGCTACTTTGAAACATCACTAAGTGCACTTCATTTTTCTTAAATAAGGAATTTGCTCTTACTAACTCATACACTATGGCCATGTCCAATAAAGCAATCACATTATCATTTCTAATACCGTATCCGATCCCCCCATAAGTTACTGTATATCTGTCTAAATCTGTTCCTATATGCCCATTGCTAACTCTCACTAAATGTCATGTTAAATTATTCCTAAATGTCCCTCAGGATGTCAAACCATGCTCTAATACCAAAAGTATAACATACCACTCTTATAGAGCATATACCCGACATACTAGAGTATATTAGAGCACATACACTATAGGAATGGCATGTTAAAGCAAAGACATTATCTTATTTATGATATAACACCTATCATTAGATCTTCAAAATATCAATCATTCTCATTTCATTCACAAACATAACATTCATTGCCATTACAATTTATAACTCATTATAAACATTACATATTATGCAAGAGTTTACAACTTCATAGAAAATGTTCAACATAAAATGGGATGTTAGACTAAAATACTCTAACTAGACTCTTCAAAATTGGCTAACCAGACCTTTAATCCATTTTGTCCCCAAAATGCAGGTATTATACTTTTACTTTATCACCTTCGGAGCTAGAACTCCTTTAGACCTAAAAAACAATGTTAGAATTTTAATGAGTTTGCGAACTCAGTGAGTGAAC
The DNA here is from genome assembly GCA_025504915.1 of Erythroxylum reticulatum. Lineage (NCBI taxonomy): Eukaryota > Viridiplantae > Streptophyta > Magnoliopsida > Malpighiales > Erythroxylaceae > Erythroxylum > Erythroxylum reticulatum. The sequence goes on from JANSVA010098620.1 coordinate 1,392, forward strand.
CATCATTGATGCGCTCACTCATGTCAGAGCATAATAACAATTATAAAGTTCAATTCATCTAGCATAGTATGTAATTCAATATTTCATACACATCATATTCTTCATAGATTTAAAAAATTCAATATTTCACCTAAGTTTAATAAGGCACATCTTTAATCATTCAACAAGATATATCAATTCAATCATTTAATACATAAGAATGCATATGCAAATGCACATGTGACTCCAATTAATTTTCACTTTGTTGTGACCGAGTGCCTATACTGTCTCGTACCTGTCATGAATACCAAGCTTATTTTTTCTTTCATTTTTGTTGTAGATACCAGGCTCATTATATCTGAGCTTGAGGCTCTTTATCACATTTTTGAGCTTAAAGATCTTTTTCACACATTGGCTACTTAAGTCATAACTCCTTTATCTTTTCATGCATTTCAGTGCAATGAGATGCGATAATTTACAAATTATACATTCAATATTCCTCATTCGATGTACACAAGACATATATCGCCTTCTTCAAATCTATGTGCGGTATTCACATTCCAATTATTCACACATTCCACATTTCACATATACTTAGAAAGAACTTCCAATACATTCTCAAATATCAAACTCCTCAGACCAATAATGTCCAAAAAGATCACATTCATATAATTAAAAATTCAATACTTAAATGTTAATCAAAATCAATTCATTCATAGTAAGAAATATCTAGGTTATCTCACTTCACATATAATTCAAATAGAAGCACACATATAATTGAGTTTACACATCTAGGTTGACTTAAAGTAAGCTCTAGTTAAGTTATTGCCTTGATGACTCGGCAATGTCTGGATACTAACGATCTACTTATGATTCTTTAATCATGCAATACAGAAATACAGTTCACACATTACTAGGTTAATCAATCATATGATTACTTAATCATGCACATGTTTATATGTTATGATCAATGCATGCTCAATTGATTTTCCCAAGTATGTACCCCTATTTACAAGTTTTGATCATTATAGATTCATCAATCATTATAGAAATCTTGATTACTCTAGATTCATCAATCATTCATTCACCAATCCTTTTCTAGCCTTATGTATTCACACAATTTCCCAATTCTCATTCATTCATACCTAATTCACATTTCTCACATCCTTTGGATCACATTTGCATTCCTAAGAACATTTTCATTCATTTAACAACTCATAAATTCTAGAATTAAGTACATTGATATCAAGACAATCCATTCTTTAAGTTATCACATCAATTAACAACCTAGACTTATCAAACACTTAACCAATTCATCAGGCAACCATCTACATTTATTTCAAGCCCTAATTAAGTCCAAATTAGCCTTCCAAACATACAAGGATAAAGCATACTCCAAGAAAAAAGATGAAAAAAAAGGGTTTCAATAACAAGATGAAGACAACAAAATTTTGGAGTAAAAAACTGCAGAATTTTAGCAAAATCTCAAGGTTGAAGGGTTATGTATGGGTATCAATGATGGGAGAAGGAGGAGGAGATAACATGTACTAAGAACAAAAGAAAAGATGGTCTTTCATGTGTATGTGTGTCATTAGTGTATGTGTATGGAAAGGATTGAGACACTTGGAAAGACACTTGTCAATTAAAGAGCTAGGTTATGTGTCCTCTTCCCAAACCCTAAATTGTCACGTAATAACTAGTCCAATTATCACTCAATAACTAGGCCATTTGTCTCATAATTTCCTAAGCCATGTGTCACCCAATTACCTAAGACTTTTGTCACTCCTTCTTTATTGTCACATGTCACTATTTCATAAGCCTAGTCAACCTAAATTTCCATATATCAATTTGTCTTGTCATTTAACATTTTTCTTAGTCTAGGTGCACATATCACTTCATCAATCTCCCACTGATATCAATAAATTACTATTTACTAATTATAGTCCCTCAAAATAAAAATTTAAGGCATGTTCAATACATAATCATGTAATCACATCGTAATTATTTAAAATCTTTAATGCCCCAGAATAAGTCAATTGAGTGCATATACTATGTTTGTAATGTTTCTAAATTATGATTTATGTGTGTATGTTAATATTATGCATGTAAATGAAATCCACCTTAATAATTCTCAAATGATATAGCTCATATGACTTATTCTAACCATTAGGACCCTAAGTATAAAGATAGGCTATTACAATCTGACCCAAAGCAAAGAATTTCAAGATTGCAGTTATGAAGAGGGAACCAGTAATGTCCCATGTTTTTTTAAAAAGCCAGTGGTAAGCCCATCCAAGCTTAGGGATTTTAGGGCATGAATGGAGCTATAAGCATATCTTTTTGCAACTGATTGAGATTAATTGACAAAACATCTCTCACACTATAACCCCTCGACTGATTTCCTTAGTTGCCTATTCGTTGTTGAAAATAACCCCTAATGTAACTAGTTAGCTCCTTTTGTTCTAAAAAAAGATTCCTATCATTGTCTCTTAGTTAAGAAATTGTATTAACGTTTCTTCTAGCCATCAAAGATGCATGGACAAAATTAGAATTGGAGTCCCTATATTTGAGCCATGTTCGTCTAGCCTTCTGTCATATAATCGAAACCTAAAGAGTAAGACCATCCTGATAATCCTTCAGCCTCACCATCTCTATATCTATTAATGTAGAGTTGTGTGGATCTTGATAACAAGACTCTTATGCCTTAGCTAATTTTTGTTTTAAATTATTGATGTTGTGGTTCTTCATCTTGATGAACTGCTTAACTTCTTATTTGAGTAAGAGCATTTTGTTTCATGTTTTATACAAAAAGAGATTGTTGAGATATAATAAATTATAGAAGGATTTCATAAACCACAATTTATTTTGTCTTCAAAAGATATTAATTTATAAATTAATATGAAAAAAATGAGTTTCCTTAGCTTTTGTGATGAATAAGGAAAAAGGAGCTAATTAGCTTATAAAAAAAGAGTGAAACAACCATTTCTTTATAATCTTATTTGATCTTATGGTTAGACTAATATATTTGAACATAAAATTTTAAACAAATAGATTAATTGGATTTTTTTTCAAGATGAGTAAAGAGGTAGGCATATATGAACCTAGTAATCAATAACCCTTTTAAATTGAAACCACATGACTGTCTTTTTATAATAGGTTAGGTCTTTATTTTCACCCCTTTGGTATGGTGCTAAATGCAAACAAATTTTGTAACAAACATACCTACCATGATTTGTGATAATATTTTTATTACATAAACCTTTGTATTAAGGTTTGAACTTGAAAACTTGATAGAGAAAAAGAAAAAGAAACTATGGTTTTCTTGAATGTTTAATATTCATGTCCATGTATAACAATATATGGAAGCAAACGAGAATTGTTGGGTGATTATTGTAATCTTTGCCTTGCTTTCACTAATATAGCTTTTCCTTTTCCCTCCTTTTTTGCATCACTTATTTTCTTCTTGTCATCATGCCTAAGATGAAACAAAAAGTGAAAACATAACAATAAAAATGTTGGATAACAATTATGACCTAAATTATGTAAAAAAATGCAATAAGGACAAAATTAACTAAATAAGAACTAACTAATTGAAAAACAAACACAATTTATATAAAAGCAAATGATGCATAAGAAATTGACATAATATAGTGAGCAAAAACGAAAATACGAAGTTTAATTTCATTAAATGAAAACACAATATGGAATGTGAACCCAACAATTCTCAAGTGAAAGCATGAAATTTAACTTCAAATTTCAAAATAAGAAGGAGAGAGTAGAAGTATACCTTAAATTGTAGCAAAATATGAATACCAAACGTTTGGGCAAAGTCCAAACCCTAATCGTGAAAATCACCCAAATTCAAAATGTAAATTAGTGAAAAATGTAATAAAAAACTAAAAGAGGTGTTGTAAATTGTGCAGAATACCTGGGCGAGGGTTTTTAAGTAATCACAATTGAACAAGAGATGTGAGAAAGAAAAGAGAGGCTTATGATTTTTAAACAATCACGATTGAACATGGTCAGAGCACTCGATTGTGTTTGAGACTATGTATATATTTAGGATAGTCAATGGTTGGACATAAGCATGTAATATGACACACTCAGACAAGATATGTGACATAAGTATGTCCAAACGACTTTATATGTCATTAGGGCTATATGTAAAAACTTTAAAATTCACAAGTATGAACAAGAGTACGTCCAGTGACTGTGTAAGTCATTGAGCCTATGTCAAATATAAAACATCATAATTTTGGTGGATATGGGTGTGTCTATGATTGTATACACCTTTAAATTCTTAAAATCTTTAAAATTTTCACTCAACCTTAAGTTGATTAAATAAAACACATAAAAAGTAAGAAAAATCATTAAGGATTCTTATAAACCTAACATAAAAACAAGCAAAAATTAATAAATCCCAAAACTAAACTCAAAAGAAATCAATAAAAAAGAATCAAATTAACCAAAAATATCCTAATGCTTATGTTTCTTCCAAGCAATACTTATTTAATGTTCTTAGCTAGACATACATACACATAATCAAGTTGTCTTATAAAGATTACACTTTTGTTTTCCCCATCTTCCTTTTCTCCTTACATAAGTCACATCTCTGGTAAATCTTTAAAAATAGAGTCCTACATAATATTTGAAATTGCAACATCAAATATATTAAGAGAATAGCTAATACCATCAAATTAAAGGGAATGTCCTATGACATTAGATATTTTAAAGGTAACCTTTTCTTCCCTAACCTTAAGTACTAGTTTGTCATCACTAACATATATGATGGATCTAATAGTTTCTAGGAAGGCTCCTTATAGAATAAAATGTCCTCCTAAAATAAAATGTACCTTTATATCCCCATCCATTTTTAGGATCATAAAATATACTAGGAAAATAAACTTATCAACTTTGATAGGTACGTCCTCAATAATACCCATAAGATTCTTAACTGATCTATCTACTAATTATAAAATCTTCTTAATGGGTTATGGTTAACCTAATCCCAATTTCTTAAAGAATTTATAAGGCGTTAGGTTGACACTGACCCCCAAATTAGCTAAAGCCTTTTCTGCTAACAAACCACCAATTAAATAAGGGATAGTAAAACTATAAGCTTCTCAAGCAATAAGTTTTGTAGAGTAGCCAAGCATATACCACTTAACGTCACCATAACCAACTCTTCGAACTTCCTCTTATTAGAAAGCAATTCCTTAAGAACTTTGTGTAATTTGACATGTGTTAGAGCCTCAAGAAAACGTAAGTTAATATGAAGTTATTTAAAAAGTTCAAGGAATTTATCAACTGTTCATACATGTAATCTTTCTTCACTTTAGTAAGATATAGGATGGTAGGCCAAAATTCCTCGACTTTGGAGGATGATTTTTATCTTCGTCTTACTTTTGACTCCTCTTTTCATTCTTTTCTTATTTTGAGGCTTATTATCAACTTATAATTACTTTCCACTCCTAAGGGTGATTGTCATCACATGGTCTTTTGGATTTTTCTTAATGTTACTAAGAAAACTCCTTTATTGTCTTTCATAAACTAATTTTATAAGTTAAACAATTTGGTTCTCCAAGCTATAGATAAAAGCTTTTTGATGCCTTAGTGAAGTTTCAGTACCTTAAAGTCTTACCTCTAAATTCTTGATAAATTTAGTCATGAGATATTTTTATCTTGGCTTCTTTCTGAATATGGGTGTTGCTAAAATCCTGGTAGAAGGTTGTTTTTTTTATTTTCCTTGATTCTACCAAGAGAAATTTGAGTGATTCCTCCATCACTTTTTTAAGTATTGTTGTATAGATTATTTTGGGGTCTAAGAGCATTCCTTATGTAATCTATATGATCAGGGTTTGCCATAGCCTTTACCACATAACATTTTTGACCTAAATTCCCTAACATGTATACTTCACACTATACTACTTGGAAAATTTAAGGATTAATTATTATGCATCTATCTTTCTGCTTAAAGCTTCAACCTGGCCGACCAACACTGTAACTACATCAACAACATAAACTTTTAATGGCTACTGGGTTTTGCCCGAGAGGAGAACAACTGATAGTTGTTCATCGTCATATTATTGATGAGATTTTGATCTACTTCTAGTGTTTTATTATTCAAAGTGCCTCCAAGTGTTGCATCAATCATTTGCCTTATTGTTTAATTGAGTCAATTGTAGAAAGTTTGCATTTGCATCCATGATGATAAACTTTGATGTGGGCACTTCCTTAGCATCACTTTAAATCTCTCTCATGTATTATAAAAAGTCTCTGAATCAATCTAAGCATAGGAAGAAATTTCAATCCTCACTTTGGAAATCTTAGCTGGTGCAAAGTACTTTAGAAGGAATTTCTCTATCATCTAGTTCTATGTAGTGATGGATCCCCTAGGCTGCTAATTCAACCATTGCTTTGTCATGTTCCTCAATGAGAATGGAAATAATTGTAGTCTACATCATTATTGGCACCATTAATCTTAAAGGTGTCACCAATTTCTAAAAATTTTGTTATGTGAGCATTAGGATCCTCATCCCGTAGCCCATCAAATTAGACATAGTGTTGCACCATCTAAATGATATTTGGTTTACTTACAAAACTGTTGATAGTAATAGTCTGTCTCAAAATTCTAGATTCTTTCCTAGTTAAGTTTGACTTAGTGTAATCAATTATTGTCCTTGGTTTATCTTCTATGATTTTTGATCCATTGGTATCAATTTGGTGTTCCAAGTCTTCCATCTATTAATCTAGATTTATCTCTCTAAATAGGGTCCTTTGAAGATTTCTATGAGTTGTCCTCTTAATTTATAGATCTTTTTCATCCAAGTTAGAAGGATTTCCTTAAGTTATAAACTAACTCCAAGGCTTACATAAGTGACAGAAAATAAGAGTCAAGAAAATAGTTTAACAACTTAAAAATAATAAATGAAAAGTATCAAAAAGAAAAGTGATCATTAAATTAACAAAAATTAGGGATTTCTAATATTATATCCTTAGAAACAGTGTTAAAAAGTTAATAAGCTAAGATCCCTACCCTACAAGTCTCAAAGGTAAGTTCACCTATCAAACTATACTTGATAGTGAATATTAATTGTCAATCCTATAAGAACTACAAGTACCAGTAATTACCTTTTCCTACTATCTAACTAATAAATTAAGGTGATGATTTAATTTAAACAATAAAACTAAAATAAAATTCAACAAAAGTAATGACTAAGAGCACAAATCACTTAAAAATTAATTAAATCAAATAACCAATACCTAGGTAAAGAATTCACTAAAGAATTCTTAATATATTAACCCTTTATCATGCAATTTAATTACAAATCATTGACCTGTAGAAATTCAGATATTCTCATCTTATGATAATTTCTTTCTTAAGACTATATCGACCTATGTCCATTAACCTTAAAATTTTTGTCAATTTGTAGGCTTTTAATTTCCATTGCATTTTGCTCAAAGATGTTAGTAACAACAAAAGGACCTAACCATCTAAACTGAAGTTTATCATAGAACAACTTTAGCTTAAAATTAAATAAAAGAACCTTTTGTTCGATACTAAACAATTTATGGACTATCTTCATATCATTTAAAGTTTTAGTCTTTTATTTATAGATGCTAGCATTATCAAATATCTTTAGCTTAAGTTCCTCAAGTTCTTGTAATTATAATTTCCTTTCTTTTCCTACTTTTTGCATTGTTCCACCGCTCAATATGATTTATGTTCAATTTCTATTAGCAGGTGACCAGCTTTACCATAAATTAGTCTATAGGGGGACAATAGGGGGACATAACTATTGGGGTTTTGCAAGCAGTTATGTAAGCCCATAGAGCATCATCCAATCTTATGCCCCAATCCTTTTTGTTTAGCTTAAAAATCTTCTCTAAAGCAGTTTTAATCTTCTTGTTTGATATTTTATCTTGTCCAATTGCCTAAGGGTGGTATGCAGTAGCAACATGGTGAGTTATATGATATTTTTTCAAAAGGACCCTCAAAGTCTAGTTACAAATGAGTATTGTGATCACTAATAATAGCCTTAGGTACACTAAATTGATTAAAGATATAAGCCTCTCGAAACTTAATGAATGTCTCAGCATTATCCAATCTAGTTGCCTTTGATTTTACCTATTTTGAAATATGTTCTACAACAAATAAAATATATACATTACTAGAAGATGACGGGAATGGACCCATAAAATCAATTTGTTAAGCAAGTTTTACAATTTATAAAACCATAAAAAATTCGCAAGCGCATGGGTCGTACTTTGAATATTGAATGGTTGATCCTACAAGGAGTGTGATTGAACCTAAGTTTCTTATATCAATTGGTGACATTTTCATGGTTTTTATTACATTTTTTGGCTCTTATTTTCAGATTTTATGCTTAATTTGACTCTTGATTGCTTGCCTTTACTTTATGTAGCTTGAGGGTAAAATTTTCACAAATAATTAGTAATTGTACTAAATTAATTTTCTAGAACAATTGATATTGCAAACTACCATATTTGTTATTATAGGAGACTCAAGAAGTAGAGCCAATGAGTGAAGTCCAAATATGACAAGTCAACAAGGCAACAGGAAAGTTCGTCGCGACAATGTTGATGTTTCACCGCGGTGAAGTATGAAGAATTACTGTAGAGACCCTTCTGGAAAAGTTCACCACGGTGCCACATCTCCTCGTTGTAGCGGAAGTTAAAGCTGAGTTAATAAAATCTTTAGGGAAAAGTTCTCCGCGGCAGCGCATCTTTTTGCCACGGTGAAACCTTCGAATTGGCACATACCTGGACAATTTTTGGCAAATTAACCCACTGTATAACCCGATCCATCGACCCGTTTTATGAAAAATACCTGTTTTAGGTTAACTGACAATGGGAGAAGGAGATCGACACTTCACTCACACTCTCCATCATCTTTCCTTCATCTCCATCAACACGCACCTTCGTTCTCTCTTCTGCACCATTTTTTGTCCATTTTTCCATTATCGGTTTCTACTATGGGTATCTCCAATGGGTTCTCGGTTGTGAAGTCTGTTGGAGCTATGCTTGGCTAGGCACCTCGATCCTTTTGAAGATGTAACAATAGCTTGAGTTCAACGAGCTTAAAAGGGGAGTAGCTTAATCTATATTTAGCTATGATTTATGAACTCTTAGGTTTAGCATGTGTAATTTGTAGTTGAACATTCTTAATTAGAGTTTAATCAAGTGTTGTTGGGATTTATTGATGTAGAACTTTGAGCTTAAATATATGAAGTCTCATATATGTCAATTTGAGATCTTGTTGAATCTCTTTTATCTTGCATAGTTGTGTTTGATATTG
>JANSVA010098640.1:0-10687 GCA_025504915.1 Erythroxylum reticulatum
TTAATCATAAGGATATAACTAAAATAGTAATTAAATATATGAATGTACTTGAAAATATAGAATGAATTTTGAATTATGTTGAATCTCATGAGGTATATTAGTAAACGATGGTGGAGTAACAACTCTTCTAAAAAAACGATTAATTGCATATAAGATTTTACGAAAGCATTTCGAAATTGTCCAGGTTCAAATGTTGAAAAAGTTCTACATTGACTCTAGTTGTCTCACTATGCCCTACCTCCACAGTCAAATGACTTATTCATATTAAGCCTCCTAAACTCTTCAACTCTTCACATAAGCTCAAGAAGATTATCTTTCTCATTCTTAATTTTTCATAAATCCTTGTAGGATTTCCATTCAAAAGTTCTAATATCCAATCATGACCAAGTAGAGCAGAAGTTCTATATGGTTGTTTTTGTATATGAAAATATTTGTTCTCTTCCCTAACTAAAGAAATAATTATTACCTTCTTTAATTCATCATCAAAATCTAATTCAAAATCTGATAAGAAATTCATGTATCTACAATGCCAACATTAAACAATTAATAAAAACAATCAATCAAAAGGTTTAATCAAATATAGAAAAAAAATATTCATATAAAATATAGACTTAACATTAAATCAAGCATTCATACGAAACACAAACTTAAAATATTCAAACTATTGAATAGTGCTTCATATAGAAGTGTCAAATTAATAAGAATTTGATATGCAATAACATGATAATATAACTAAAGCGACATAATCCAATTCAGCTTCCTTATATCTGTCATCTTCATAAAAATATCCCTATGAAGTGGAGAATCATGTAAAGCCTTTATAACTTTTCCATATTACACATCGTCAACACCAATTCGTCTAAGGAATTCAGACATTCGATCATTATGTTAAACTCTTGAGATCTATTCTTTGCAATGGATGATGTTTTAATAAGTTTTTTCTTAAGTAAATCATTCTTCCTTTTTGATTGTTCACTAATTACAAGCAAGACCTCTTCTACAGTGTTAGAAAGTGTCTTCTTTACCTTCTTATTCTTAGGAGATTTCTTTATTTTAGATGGAGAACTTATATTTTGATCTTCTTTTTTATTATATGATTAATCTTCATCAACATCATTTTCATTTTCTTCTTTTGTACTATTTGATGGAGATTTAGTTGATGAATGTGCATGTACACTAGTTGTAGTATCTCCAAAAATATGACACATCTTTAAAAATTCCTTGCATTTTTTCTTGAATTTGTGATCCATTTTATGCACCTATAATGATGAAAAAGAAATATGAGAATAAATATTATATAATCTAATATATTAATAAAACAAAGACATATTTTATCTTAAATAGATTTTCCCAACATTTATTTGTAGCATTAACTTCACTAGTAAAGGAGTTGTAACCAATTCCTGTTTCTTTGAGTAAGTACTTGAAATTCTTCAATCTAGCCCTTAATCCATTATAATTATTCTTTAATTGAATATTAGTGTACTCCTTATTGAATTTTTTTTGAAGCCTTGACTTAAAACGCTTCCAACTAGATTTGGAAAAGTAGTACTCATTCGATTAAAGAGATTAAATACATCTCTATGGTATCATTTCATACTCCCCATCTTTTTCATTTATTTCTTCACAATCATTGGAACCATTCATATTGTTCAGACCTTCCATCACTAAATTTAATCATATATAAGTGGCATCAATCATTACAATTTCTACAAATTATTATATGCTAAACATAGTTCAAAATAAACATAAGACAACTACAATAATTTCTACAAAATATTAAATGTTAAACATTATTCAAAATATACATGAGACAACCATATTAAATGCTAAGCTGCATGCAAATGCATGGAAATGATAGAATAAAAATAAAGGTGTAAATTTGGTTTTATAAATAAAAATAAATGTGTAAATTTAAGCTAAGTCTAAATATATATGTGATGCATGTCATGCTCATGCAAGCATATGTGTTTTTAACAATATGAACCATGTATGAGCCAATTACTCTAATGGCTTTGAAAGCATTCTAATTATTCTCATCTGACTCCAATGGACGACCAGAGCATAATGAGATGGTTTGATGGCCAAAAACCTAACTCTGTTATTTACATCAGATTTAGAAGCATTGCTCATTTGACCACTCACCAACTTGTAGAAATCAAATATGGTCTTAAAGTGATCAACGTTCAGTTTATTTGGGATGTGGGGAGCGTGTTTAAATCCATTGAAAATGATCGAATGAACTAAGAAAGTGTGCTTCCTAGTGAACTTGAATATAGCACCAGAACAAGGACTGATAATACACATATGGGCACCACAATTACTGATACTAGATCACCCAGCAGTTGGAGGTTTTATGACTCATTGTTAATTTTGGTCGATCCAAAATTTTTGCTATCATTTATATTTTTTACTAGTCTATATTTAGTGCTCACAGGTCCTATATAACACCAACTCATCTCATACTCAAAGCAATTGAGCATTCAATCTTATCAAATTTGTTAAAAAACAAACGAAAATGAACAAGTTCATTTTGATCTTCTGTTTTTGCATTGTACTGACCTTTGGACTTGTCCATGGTGATGTAGGAGCTAAAAAACCTTGCTTCATTGAGATTAAGAATGAGAACATCACTGCTAACTGGGGCACATCTCTCATCTCCTTCATTTTCCCTAACAAAACTAGTATACCCCTTTTATGTTCTTCAAATCCTAAAATCGATTCTCGAAAATGTACATATTACTCAACCATGGATGTTGTCTTTTCTAGGAAAGAAAATTGATCTTCTTCTTGGGTATAACACAATTAAACATAATTAAGGAGTACTAGGTTAGATGAATGAATTGATAGGAGTCCCATGGCCTTCTTATATTTTAGGTTCACTAACGAAAATTTATATTTACTAGTCCATAACCTATATTTGTATTTAGGTGTTGAAGACTGGTGTAAAGGCAGGTATTATGCACTGGACGTCGTGGAATGAGGATCCACCACCAACCTTAGGAAGAGATGAGGTTGAGAAAGTGGTGAAAAGGTTAATAAGTGGTGGAGAAGAGGTGGTAGAGATGAGGAGAAGAGGTCAAGAGCTTGCAGAAAAGGCCAACAAAGCCATTAAAGAAGGTGGTCCTTCGTATAAAGATGATGATGCTTTGAATGTATTCTACCATTTATGGTGCTCTTGCCATCCACCCAAAAGCAGGCTCTTCCTACCTATTTACCAAGCCGAAATGCGAAACTCCAATTATTCTTGGTAGTTGATAATACAAATTCTTGACTTAACTACCATTTCTAATTAACTAACAAATAAATCTTTTTCCTTTTATCCATCATCATGTTATCAAGAAAACATTATCAAAATTAAGGAAGGATTAAGGAAGATAGAGAATGCAACAAGGGGACCATGTGGTTCTAAGCTTTAAAAAGCATAATTATCTATCATCATGTTATCAGGAAAACTTTCTTGATATACTAATATAGAAAAGTGAAAGAAAACGGAATAATATATAAGTTGATGAATTAAAATGTTACTATAGCATAATTGAAACTAAATACGTTAATTCATTAACTTCATTTTCTTTCACTTCTCTTGTGTGCGAGAATTGTTTTAGGAGACAAAGATGATTAGAAGAGAAGGCGACGAAGGTGATAGTTTTTTTGTTGATTTCTACTTGTAAAGACCTTTTAACGTAAGTAACAACAATAACTCAAAAGTAAATGAAGTCATAGATATGAAAACAAACACAAGCAACTGATACGAAAACAAACAGAAAATAGGTATAGCTAGAGAAATCATAGTATAGAAGATGCTAAAGGCGTTGAAGTCAGCATAGAGAAAAAATATGATTTGTTTTTGTAAAACAAAAAACCTATTTTAAAAATACACGAAAACATCATTTTTACATTTTTGTAAAATTGTTACCGTTTTCTTTTTCTAAATTAAAAATGAAAACAATTTCAACCAAACACATTTTTAAGGTTTGTTTCAATTTTTAAGAAAATAACAACAAAAAACAAAAAAAAGGAACCAAATAGCCCCTTATTTTCTAGAAACATTCATGATGGTGCAACGATTAATGACATCCTCCACAAATCGGTAGGCGTAGAAATTATGGAGCTTTTCTCGTGGATAACCATCCACTCTTGAAAAGCTTTAGTTGAAAAACTAGCTATTAATCTTAATGTCCATATTTTTATGTAAAATATGAATTTCTAAAAATTAGAGGATACAATTGTTTAAAAGTTGGGATGGAATTTGATCCTGCACTTATCGAAATAATAATGAATTTTTTGTTTTGATTTCTCAAAATTTGAGATCAGTTAAATTATATAAAATAATTAATACATAAATCATAATAAAATATAAATCTTATTTCGTACTTTTTTTAAGCTTGATTGTATTTTTGTCGTGTCCTTCAAACCATTTCTAAAATTGGCTCATCTCAACCCCCATAATCACACAAGTGTATGGTCTCTAACGATATTCATATAATATATTGAGAGAACTTTGCAACTATTGCAGAGAGGGTCAAACAATAAGTTCTAACTCCTTTAGAAGAGCTTAGGCTTATTTATAATAAGTTTTAGACATTTTAGAAATTTAATTAAAATTAAATTCTACAACAAACAATATCTCAATAGAAATTTCGTTAAGATGTAAGGTATAGGGAAGTTCAAAAGTACGTAGTCTTACCCTTAACTAATAGAGAGGTTGTTTTTGATAGACTCACAAAAAATATGAAAAGAAAAAAAATTGAGCACTACTTGAAGAAAACAAGAGCAAAAAATATAAACAAATAATTGCGTAGAAATAACAATAAAACAAAATAAGAATAAAAAATCCAAAATCCAAAATAAAAACATAAAGAAATAATGAATAATAAATAATACATTATAAATACAACTGAAATATATCATGATCATAATATAAACAATAAATAAATAATATTAATTAAAATTAAATTTTAATTTCAATTAAACTTTAATTAGAATTACAATTAACTCTAATTAAATACTAATTATGTCTAAATAGAATCCAATATTGATTATTGATTATTATTTATTAAATATTTCATATTTAATTATAAATATTCTTAAGCTTCACAATCAAGTCAAACTTGATTAAAATACTTAGTCTCTCTTCAACTTGTTCTTCGTGCGTGACTCATTAGATTCCTAAATATGTGTGACTCATTAGATTCCTAAATACTTAAATTAAGATTGGTATCTAACAATGCATTATGAACACTCAAATATTTAGGAATGTCAAAGTGGTTTTTATTAACCCTTTTGCATATGATTTTTTCATATAATTCAATTATTTCTTCATACAATATTTTGATTAGACATAGAGTATAGAATTAATGTTCACTTTATTTGAGTTAATCATGTTAGTTCATCATTAGTAATTGTTTCAATTATTAACATTTGTAAACTATTTACATAGCGTCATTCTACTTTGGCTAAGAATTTTTTGAATCAATACTAATAAAAAACAATGAAACATTCTCCCTAATTACTTTAGGGTGACGAATCATATATTGATTACTTAACTACCTCTATATAATTCATGCTACATCCTATGACTACCAATATAGCTATCCTTAACTAGAATGAGTCATAAGTAGTATCAAAATATAGCAATCATTATATAAGATAACTTTAGAGATCTCAAGTCAAAAGATCACTAATACAATCATCACAATGAGAATTTCTATAGATATATAAGTAATGCTCCAAATGCAATTCTCATATGGGTTAAGTTTAGTGAACTTGTTCCATAACAAAGACTCACACGTCTATTTATCTTCATATTTTAGTCTATGAGATCGATTATTTCCTTCATAAGGAAGAAACATAATGCATGTTAGTCTTTTTACACTTTATTAATGTCCTGTCTTAATAAAACAATAACTATGAATAATTTATGGATAATACATAAATATAATAAGAATCTCATAATTATGATCTCATCATAAATTCATGTGCAATGAATATTTATCCTATGGACTTGTTTCACTAAACTATAACCAACCGATTGGCTATAAGGCATAAACTAATAATCTCCCACGTGCACTAATCCAATCGTTTAAGTATCTAATACCATATCATCATATGAAAATTATGTTACTATTGGGACAACAATTTAGAGGGAGAATTCTATAAGATTATCTATAGTACACTTGCTTAATTAAGAGAAACTATCTAAATACATCCTTAGATTTTTTATGAGATTGTAGCTCCTTTTACATGCCCAATGGATGTAATGTTTTATAATATATTACTATTTGAACAGTACAATGAGCTATGCCAATTTTATTAAAGAACTTCTCAATCCAAATAATCATTTCCACTAAATGAAAAATGTATTTTGGCTTTATTAGCAATTAATACTGCATTGAAACCTTTTCAATATTAAAATAATATTGTTCCAAGTAAAATATAACTTAATTAGGATTTATTTCCAAAGTTAATATCCTTACAATCTTGAACTTAAATATTAACTCATACATAGACTAATGGATATATTTAATCCTTCAGAACCATCAAATATCTTAAATACTAAAGATATATAGTACATTATCTACATATTTAAAATAGAATAGGTTAACAACTTCTAATCTATCCCTATATATCTAATTCTCATAATTAAGTTATTACCTTTTCACATCCAATATGAATTGTTCTTGGAAAATTATTTTTTCAGTAATTGAAATACGAATTTCTGTTCTCTCTATAAGCAATATGTCTCTATATAATTCTACTAAAGAGGATAACATGATAAATTCACATCATCTCCAAAACAAACTCTTTGAATTCATTATGGAAACGAATCGTTCAACCTCTCCTTTTACTATACATCAAATGTATCAACAAAGTTAATATAATTTCAATTAGATATACTGTCATGATATTTGAACTTTTCAAATTCTATCTTACTCCCGCTATTTATCTTGAGAACCATTCTCCTATAAGTACATTAAAACAAATAATTTATTCAATAGGTCTGTAAGATTATATCTAACTTTTTAATATCTAATAACCTTTTATTATCCAATGCTTCATCTAAGCATCACATCCCAAAATTTTTAACTTTGACTACTTCAAAATCTTATCATTTCATATCTAATATGAATTCTTGCTAATTGATTCACTTAGAAGTTTTGAAGGTAAGTTTTTGTACTAGGCATAACAATATAAGAAATAAAATTTGCTTCATACAATATCTCATACTATATTTCTCCTTACGTAAAATCATATTCTTATGAAATTTAGTTGTAGAGATATTCACTAGAGAATCTCATTCCCTATAGATAACAAAAAAAATCCTACAACATCAATCTCATTGAAGTGCTTCAACATTCTCAGTGTTTAATTTATATTTAGATTTAAATAATTTGAACTTTTCAAAAATTTAAATCAATATTTTGTTTATTACATATGAATAAAGTAATTAGTACATTTAATAAAACAAAAGTACTATCCTTTTACGAATTGTTATTACATCTATTATATCACATGTATAAGATTTAACAATTCAATATCATCATCGTTTCATCAAAGGTTGACTTGGTTATTCTTCATCCTAATAAAATTCACAAATTTCATATGATTCATAATCAAAAGGATACATATGTCCTTGTATATAACTTTATGATTCTTATTTTGATAATTTAACTAATATGACATAAAATGATAGTCTTAATTATTTGAATTTGTATTCTTACCACTTATGTTAAGCATAAGTCTACCTTTATCCAATACATATAAAATTATTTGTACAAATTTGGATTAACTACTTTTGCTCAACATTCTATTTAATTTCACTCCTTAAACATTGTAATAATGTTGAATCTAAATTCAGTATCAAATACTCATAAACATGAACTAGAAATATATATGATCTTTATCATATTTTGCATAGGCAAGAAAGTCATGCAATCATTTCTTCTAATAATAACTGATATCATTTAATAAAAAAATGCCTTCAATTATAATCTAAATTTAAGCTTTTAGTAGGCTAAATTGAATGGAACAATTCTATCAAGGTACTATACCTTTTAGCTCTACTTTATGCAACCTCTTGTATCTTACTATCATAGAGTTGGCATACATCTTACATATTGTCTTTGAAGTTTATGAGATATTAGTCAACTCAAAATGTTATCACATTTTGTCATTTATATGATATTGACATATTTCTAAAACTTTGTCACCAAATCCTCAGGAGAGATTATAACAAAATTGCATAATGCACATACAAACCTTCTTTTTGACTTTGAGAACTCTTCTCAAGCATAACTCATGTCTAAGAAATTGGGTTCACTAACTTTTAGTATCAACTATACTAAGCAAAGGTAATTTATACTTTGAGCAAAATATAAATGCTAGAAAAGCAAGTAATTGGTCATATGCCATGACTATCAAATAAGATTAAGACTTTAATAATGTATTTGGTAATTTCCACTATTTTATTCGAAACAATAGCCATCACTACTATTCAAAAAGATTAATCTCTCTAGTAGATTAGGGTCCTATTAAAAATTAGTTGATGTTGAGTTTACTCAAAAATCCAACTAAACTTAAATTAGATAGATAACAACTTTATCAATCTTATCTTATGTGACTTATAGATTCATTAGGAGATAAATTTTACCAAAACATATCTTATCATAACCCTGCTTCTAAATTCACATAATCATGAGTTTACTTATCTAAATCACACAAATTAAGTTAAATATAACTCATTATTATAAGACTAAACATATTTGAGTTAAATTGGCCTTAAGTTTGGTTAACAAACCAAACAATAAATATAACTCTGGTTTATTCTTATAACAATAGAAGGCAACAAAAATGTTCAAAACATGTATTTAATATATTTTAACAAGGGATTTAATTTTATACAGAATTACATACGAAATATCGCATATATAAACATATACAATTTAACTTGCATCCAATATATCAAACAATAATTAAATTAAGCAATTTATGGACTCTTAATCAAATTATATACATAAAATATCAAGTTTCATTTCATTCTAGTTGTTGATATTTATAATTTAAAATAATATTTTTTATCTTCTTGGATAATTATATTAGCTAAACCTATTAATTCCTAAATAAATTAAATTTCTATTCTAAATAGAAATTTAATTTGATTTGAAAGCAATTTTTAAATTCAATTGAAAGCTATTTTCAATTATCTTGACTAATTTAACAAATTTTAATTAAAACCAAAGTTTCAATAAATTATGCTTCTTACTTATTATAATTAAAAAAACTCCATTTCCACAATTATATAAATAAAACATTCTAATTCAATTAGAATTTTTTTCTTAATTAGAAAAGTATTTTCTAATATAAAAATAAAATTACTTTCAAATTTAAATAAAACAAATTAAATTTAATTAAGAAAGTCCTTTATATTATTTTTCAAAGAGTAATTTCTTAATTAAGCAGAAAATATTTTTAATAAAATTTAAACTATTTTAAAAAATATTAAGGAAACTCAATTTTCTTAGTTAATAAATGGAAATACTTTTAAAATTTTAAGCAAGAAAAATACCTTTTCTAATAAATCAAGAAAATTATTATTCATAATAAAGAAATAATTTCTAAATAAATAAGATGATAAATTTAATTTATCTTAATCAAATTGAAATAAATATATGCAATTAAGAATCACTTTTTTTAATTACTTAAGAAAACAATTTTCTTAATTTTAACAAGTTTAATTAATTAATTAATTTCAATATAATAATTTTATAAACTACTTTTCTAAAATTTAATTAAGAATCAATATAATTATTAATTTTAATCAAATTAAAAATAATTAATATTTTTTCAAATTTTATTTTGAATTTAAAACTCTTTTCAAATCAAATTGGGATAAGGGTATTTTTATAAGGGTTGGCTTGCTTTTATTATGGATTTATGTAGACTTTGATTACAATAATTCTTATCACCGAGTAAACCAAAACATATATGAAATATCCTTATTCTAGTAACCAAACAAGCTTTATTTTGACTTGTCGTTATAATAACCTTATTGTCAAATAAGTTACATTCCATATTAAGAATAACTTATCCCTAACCTAGAAGATATTGTTCTTGTGTCCAAAACCCTTATCTAGACTTGCAAACAACTCCATCTTCTCTTTATACAAATTATAATAACCAAGATTGAAACCTTTAAATCCCTAGTCATAATTCATATTGTTGCCATTGCATCCACAAGCCTGCACCAGCCAGTCTTTACGTCATTGCAAGCTCCCATGTTACCCTGCGTCTGCCACGTTCAGCAGTTGCCTCTTATTCCAGTTGCCACCAGCAATCATGTTTCTCCTACGTCGCCACCAAATGTTGCAGTTATAGGACTAGCCTCTAGCACAACATCCGCTCATCTAGCTACCTCTCCCCTTTGTGTGATGGGTTTTTGGCTCCTTTTTTGTCCCATATTGGTTGAAGACAATAATTGGGGCAAGGCTCTTATCTATATAAGGAGGTTGCTACCTCCTTGTTTAATGTGCCAATATAAAGTCAAAGTTTTGTATGACAAATTTGACTTTAGTTAAATTCCTCTTTTGAGGTGAGAGTTGGAGAGTTTTTTTTGGATATTTCTTTGTGGGTGTATTGGTATATTAGGGGATTGGGTGAGAGGAAAAATTGTGTGATTGTAAGGATT
>JANSVA010098651.1:0-10686 GCA_025504915.1 Erythroxylum reticulatum
TATTTCGCATATAAATAATAACCATAATTAATATGCAAAAGACAATCATCATGTTACAAATATAAAATTAAGAACAATGCGAAGTATTAAAAAGATTATAATGTCATCATATAATAAAAAATAATTACATCAATGAAGAAAAATTAAACACGAAATCACATATTAATTTCATAATTAATCAATACAATTGATTAACCCTATGATTGCAACATACTATATTCAATAATTATATGAAAAAATACCTGAAAATTGAGGAGCAATTGAATCCATTGTTATTTTCTATACAGCGGAGTGATAGAGATGTAAAGGATTGACTACTGATATCCCAAACCCTAATTAGAAACTTGAATAGTTCTAAATAGGGCGACTGTATTTAAGGTTGGCTAGCAATAGGGCCTCCTG
This sequence comes from Erythroxylum reticulatum, assembly GCA_025504915.1. Classification (NCBI taxonomy): domain Eukaryota; kingdom Viridiplantae; phylum Streptophyta; class Magnoliopsida; order Malpighiales; family Erythroxylaceae; genus Erythroxylum; species Erythroxylum reticulatum. Next base: position 403 of record JANSVA010098651.1, read on the forward strand.
TGTACTGCAATACATGGGTTAAGCCTACCTATCATAATAAGCCCATGAACACAGGCCCAATGGCACGTATAAGAGAATTACCAAGCCTAATTATCTTGACTTCAAATTAATCGGGGTTTGTACAAAATTATGTTTATTATGCTAGTCCACAAAATTAATGATAAAATTATATCATTCTCCCACTTGGACAGCATAACCAATATCAATGAACAATAGAAACAAATCCGCAGATTAATATAACAATATATGGCCACAACAGGATGTCAAAGTAGAGCCAACAATCTCTCAATCATAAGTCCAAAATGAGGTTACAAGTACCTTAATAGTCTAGAAATCAAACCCGATAGGAGTACTGATAGCATATACGTAAGATACCCATACCTTAGTGACCTAAACAGAATCTGTCATAAAGAAATGCACACAAAATGGTGATCCGTTTAAGCAATTCCAAACAAAATGGCCCAAGCATCCACCCAAGATGCCAACTGAGATTTAACAAAATATCTCAGAATAACAAAATGACACTGAGTAGAAAATGTCTCCAACAAAAAGCCATATATATATAAACATTTAAACGTATCTACACAGTATATCAATAAAGTATATGACAATAATAATAATAGTAACAATTATAAGCAAAAGTTTAGACTGAATAACAAAATAGTCAAATACAATGTTGCTATCAAAAATTAACATAAAAGACAGACTCCCACTAATCTAAGGCATCAAAAGATCTAAATAGACCCATACGGGTTACATGACTCACCAAAGCCTTAACAGTCAAGTCTTTGGTTAAAGGATCTACCACCATAAGATCGGTGGGTATATGCCCTATACGAGTTTGAAACTCCTTAACCTTCTCTCTAACAAACATATACTTTGTATCAAAATGCTTCGAACGCTTGGAGTTCTTGCATATTTGAGAGAAGCACACCACAACAGAGTTATCACGGTAAATGGTTAGAGGTCTGGAAACACTCTCCACAAGAAGAATCTCAAAAATAAAATTCCCCAACAACCATATTGCCTGTCAAGTACCTTTGTATCAAACTACATACTCTACCTCCATAGTTGAAGTTGTTGTTTGTTTAACACTTTTCCAAGATACAGCTCCTTCAACAAGTATAAAGATATATCCTGATGTGGATTTATGATCATCAAGGGAGCCACCATAATTAAAATCAGAATAACCTATCACCTCAAGGTGATCAGACATCCTGTAAGTGAGCATGTAATCTTTAGTACCTTGTAGATACCTCAGAACTCGTTTCACAGCTTGCCAATAACCCACACCAAGGTTGCTCAAGTATCTCCTAAGTACACCAACAAAAAAGCAATATCAGGACGTGTACAAACTTGAACATACATAAGACTGTCAATAGCAGAAGCATATAAGACCTTTTCCATCTCTAACTTATCTTTATCATTTTGAGGACACTGGTTGTTCGAGAGTTTGTTACCCTTTTGAATGGGTGCACTGTAAGGATTACAATTCTTCATGTTGAATCTATTTAAGATCCTTTCAATATCCCTTTTCTGAGACAAACCAAGAATACCACGAGATCTATCACGATGAATTTCAATGCCCATAATAAAAGAAGCATCGTCAAGATCTTTCATATCAAAATGAGTTGTCAACATTTGTTTAGTCTTAGAAAGAAAACACATATCATTACTAACTAAAAGAATATCATCAACATATAAGACAAGAATAATGAATTTTCTCCCACTATTCTTCAAGTAAATGCATTGATCAATAACATTTTGTTTGAAGCTAAGGGAGCAAACAATTTGGTCAAACTTTAAGTACCATTGTCTGGAGGCTTGTTTTAGCCCATAAATGGATTTTCTCAATTTGCATACCATGTGTTCCTTACCTTTCTCAACAAAACTAGCAAGCTTAGTCATGAACACATCTTCATACAAATCACCATTTAAGAAAGCAGTTTTGACATCCATTTGGTAGAGCTCCAAATCAAAATGAGCAATCAAATCCATCACAATAAGTAATGAATCTTTAGTAGAGACTGGGAAAAAAGTCTCTTTATAGTCTATTCCTTCCCTCTGGTTACACCCTTTTGCTAATAAGTTTGGTTTTGTATCTTTCTATCTCACCTCTAGCATCACATTTAGTCTTAAAGACCCATTTACACCCCAAATTCTTGTAACCACTAGGTAATTCCACCAAATTCCAAACGCCATTCGAACTCATAAAAACCAGCTCATCTTCCATGGCTGCCAATAATTATGAACTACGAGGACTAAAAATGGCATCCTAAAAAAAATTAGATTTGAGTCTTCAACTAAATTGAATTCATGCTCCTTCAAGTAAATGTAATGGTCTCGAAATTTAGAAGACTCGTTGGATTTAGGAATCCTTTTAGATCTCCTAAGTGGAACTACAACTACATCTGGGACTTGAGTATCAATACCAACCTGTTGAGGACCAACATCATTTCTTAGATCAACAACATCATGAATTAGAGGAGACTGAATTGCATCAAGATAAAAAATAATAAGTGTAGTAACAACAACATGATCCTCTTTGAAATCAACAACACGAGACTATTGTCATTCACTTTGTGTAATTGTGAGATCACTTATTGTGAGAACAATTATTACAAAATGTTATTGTGATGTTATTATTAGGCATAAATTAGATACTATATTAATGATGCATTTACCCTATCGGTTTGTTTTTATCAATGTGGTTTCTAATGCTTTGTTTAATTTATTGAATAATGTCTTTAAGTTTTCAGTATCCTATCGATATTAGCTTTGGGGAATAATTTAATGTTCTAGGTGATCTGTATTGTAATTTGGGACATTTAGGCAGGATTACAATTCCGTGAGAACTCAACTATGTTGTTTCCCAATTTTGCTAGTTCTTGATACATTTGCTAATTCTCCTTGCATTATATCAATTTTTATCTTTGAATTCTTAGATTAAGCTTAATGGGACCAATTATAAGGAATGGCTTAAATCCTTGAATATTTTTTTGGCAGTTTCTAATATTAATGTTGCTTTCCTTGAGGATGAGCCTGCACAGCTTACTGTTGAGACTTCCACTGCAGATAAAGCTAATGATAGAATTTTATTCTTAATTTTGTGGACTAGCATAATAAACATAATTTTGTATAAACCCTGATTAATTTGATTTAATTTGATGTCAAGATAATTGGGCTTGGTAATTCTCTTATACGTGCCATTTGGCTTGTGTTCATAGGCTTGCAATGATGGGTAGGCTTAACCTATGTATTGCAATGCACAGGAGGCCCTACTGCTAGCCAATCTTAAATACAGTCGCCCCATTGAGAAATGTACAAGTTTCTAATCAGGGTTTAGAATAATAGTAGTCAATCCTCTGCATCTCTATCACTCCGCTTCACAGAAAATAACAATGGATTCAATTGTTCCTCAATTTCCAGGTATTTTTTCATACAATTATTGAATCTAGTATATTGCGATCCTAGGGTTAATCAATTGTATTGATTAATTATGAAATTAATATGTGATTTCGTGTTTAATTTTTCTAATATGGTATCAGAGCAGGTTACTCTTATGTTCATCATTAACACCTCGAAATGATAGATTATGTCACGTGTTAGACCCACACGTAAGGGAGGTGTGTTAAAATATAAAGAGTGGGAGTTTGTCCCACATTGGAGAAAGAGAGGAAAGAAGACTAATATATAATTCTAGTAGGCTACTCCACCTATCACCAATTGTTTTTAGGATAGAACCTCACTTAGACTTGTATGTGGTCTAACTTTCCTTCTTGTGTGGGCTTGTATGCCCATTGTAAATTCTAGCAATCAAAACATTCAATAAAAAGAAAAATAATATTCTTAACTCTCAAACTATAGTAATTTATGACAAGAGTTCATGATAAGGAAACATCCAAGTAGATGCAAATCCTAAAACAAAAACATTTACAATTACATTAGATATATAAAATGTAATGCCCCAATATCTTAATTTCATGAATAGCATTTTTTGGGTCATGAATAGTATATCCCGAGATGAATAGTGACATCTAGGATCTAAACTGCATTTTAGTTTATTTGCCATCGGATAATATTATCCAAGGATAGCCCAAGGATCAAATTAGAGCTCCAAATGAGTTCGCTTTAAGGGTTTAACCAATAGTTGAGTTTGACCTGAGAAATGGTAAAAATCAAACCCAAAAATATTAGTGGAAATAAATGAATTTAAATAAGGTCTCTATGTGAGGTTGATTGGTACTACTATAGCTTGTAGCCAAATTCAAAAGAAATCACTTCCGTTAATACAAGTTAATGTAGTAATGGTAAGTGGATATCGTTCCCATGAGCAAGTTTTAAAGGTAAAGATTAGTGAGTTTAAAACTAAAACAAATTAACGAAGAAAGGGGGGTCTATTCACGGTAATATAAGAAAAATTATAAGAAAATCGCAAATCGAAAGAAATAACTGAATCTGAAAAATTGATGGGAAATACCTTAGTTTTCAAGTCACCGATGTTATCATGCTAATATGGATCCTCGATAAAAAATTGCAATCATTAATAAACATTCATTGGGAATATTATCTCTTAAGTGTAATGACTAGAAACATGTATCCTAGCATTCTTATTAAACAAAAACCTAGATATGATCGCAGATTTAATTGAATAATAACTTTATGAATCAAAAACCAATGAGTAAGCAAAATACATGTACGATATGCAATCAATCAAGTGAATATCTTCTTAGAATTTTCCGACTCTAATGTAGAGAAGACAATCCTAATTGTTACTTATGATTAGCGAAACTGAATGTCATATTTTGTTAATTTAGCGATTGAACAAATTAATCCCTAGTTGCACACCTAGAAACCAACGAATTCAATTCGAAAGAGTAGATCGGAAGATATTCAATGTTCATTAACAACATAAACTTTATTCAAAACACCTCACATATACTAGCAGAAAAACACGGATCCCCTCAACCAAGACAATAAGTTTAGCTACTCATAATAGAATCGAAAACAAAAGAAATAAAAAAGCGTAGAGTCTCCATCCCTGGTTCTTTATTAAAAAACAATACTAATGGATAAAGTAAAGAAAACGTAAAAAGAATAAAAAGAAAATAGCAGAAACGAAAATCTCTCTAAACCTAGTCTAGCTTGCATGAACAGTGATCCTCTCTCCTTTTATGCTTGTTTTTCCGATTTCCCTCCTATCTTTCCTTGATTCTCTTCAAATAATGTATCCCCCAATTTCAAGTGGTCAATCCCCTTGAAAGATAGCAATATAATGTTTAAAGATTGTGAGAATCTCGGGTTTGATTTTTGAAATTTGATTTGTAGATTTATTCCATCCTTAGACGTGCCCACGCTTAGTCACTAAATTGCTGTCAAACTGAGAATTTGGATTTTCTTCATTCTTTTGCATCTTTTTGATTCAATTTCATCTCTAAGGTGTTGAAAATCATCTGTAAACAATTATAAGATAATTCCATTAATTTTGGATAATAATTTCAACACATTAAAGATAATTAAGTATAAAATAAGTGCAAATTGATGACTTAACAAATTCCCCCACACCAAACCTTTGCTCGCCCTCGAGCAAACATGTCAAACCACTACACTCAGTCAATTCATCCTTCACAAGATCAAGTGCACACAATCCATTAACTTGGGCCAAAAAGACTTAAGTTGCAACACATATCATAATCGTTTTTCACCAATGCAAATAAACGAGATCAAAATGAGACATCTTTGTTCAAAAGCAAACATGAAACCAAAATGAATTCTTCTCATAGATTTCTCTCTCACACCCAAATGTTTGAGGCAAAGTGTTTCTCTCAAATCTCACTTTAACATGTTGCATTACCATAGGCTTGCAATTTCACCAATTGTCATTCATTCAGATCACATGAGCTAATAGATCATAAGAACTTTATTCAAGGTTGTAATGGGGCTAGGTTCACAGGTGAGGTAAAAACATGGAAAAGGTTTCATCACAAGCATTCACAAAGCATCAAGTAAAAGGGACACGCAAACTAAAATCCTGAGATAAACATGAATGAAAAAGACTACAACTACTCATTACTAACTAGTACCACTATACTTTATTCTTTTCCTTTTTCTTCTTTTTCTTCTTTTTTTATTTTTTTCTTTTCTTTCAAATACGCTAAGAGCAAGGGAAAACAATAAAAAACAAGAGAAAATAATAACACATGAGTAGAAGTACCTATAAAAATATCTCAGAACACAATATAGCACAAAAGTCCCAAATTACTCAATGTTTCATTCAACGTGTGATAGGGTAAAGCTAATGGGTTTTTAGGTTTTTAAATAAGGTGATTGATTGAAAAATGAAGATAAAGGCTCAAATGTGTTTGCAAAAGGAAAATAACTAGGTGGGTCATTTTTAAGCTAAAGGGTGAAAACACAAGGACGACTTTAATCATGTCTATATCTCATGTAATCAAATAAATTCAAACCGATTCCATGCAAGTTCTGAAGACAACATGAATAGAGGAGTCTCACATAATTCAAAGAAATAACATTACATAAGATGATGTCATTTAGGCTTAAATTTTGCTTACAGGTTTAACTTAAGAATTCACTTCAATTCCACACATTCCTCATCACTTAAATGTCAAAATTATGACTAAGTCTATAAGATCAGTTATTGCAATCAATCAACATGATTCACCTTAAAACTCACTTAGCCCAATTTAATTTCATGCATATACCCAATCTCATCCAAACTAATATGACAAAGCTTCATAGCTCAACATGCATAACCACATGCAAAAATCAATAAAAATCACACAAAAATCGAAAATATTGAGACACCAAAACTCCAATGTTTTTCCCCCACACCTAAACCAACATTGTCCTCAATGTTAACGAAGCATAAATATAAAGGAAAAGGTGAAAGAAAGCTTCTCTATTATGGAAGTGCCCAATCAAAGAGTTGGCAGATGTGACGGTTAAAATCCTTCATGCTCCTAGTAGGCCATCAAGTTGCGCTCCAATCGATACATTGACCATTCAATCCTACTAATACGATCTCCCACATCAGTGTCTTGTTGTTGTTAAGTACTAGGCTCAGCTGATGGTGCCCTACGTAGTCCAATTGAAGTTCTTGTGATGGGAAAAGTAGTTAGGCCGGGTATGGTGAAAGCAATGTGACCATGACTAAGATCCACAATGCCTATCCTGCATAAACAATCTAAATCCAGCAGCTCTATACCATAAGCCACATTCATATCAGTGTTATCAAGATCTAACATTTCCAAATTAACTTCTACTTGTGTGATATATGACTCAAGAATTAAAGGTTTAGATTTCTTTTGTAGCACGGATTGAAATTGTATCATGAACTAAAAACCTAAATTTACTGGAATGTTCCTATCCATGCACCACAAGAAAAAAAATTCTACCTTTGACAACATACCTGCAGCATCTTTCCAGAAAAATTAAATGCTAACATCCTATGGATAATTTTGAAAACAGGATTCTGAAGAAAAGAACTTTTAGAAATGCTAGCATTATAAGGATTTGGATCAACAGACCATTGACTTCATAATTTCGAAGCATTGAAAGCTTCATGAAAATCACATTGAGCATTACGAAACAACTCAGTTTCAATTTCAACAGTCGAAACAAAACCCATGGCAACATTAAAATCAGCAATCGAAAATGCAAATTCCTTTCTCCTATTAATCGAAATTCAACAGCTTCTTTCGTATACACATCAAATTCTTTATCACAATTGAATTAGAAGTTGCTATAAAATTCTTTGGTTAAATCAACAAAGGTAGGACAATTTATGCTAGTAAAAACACTCCATCCAAGGGGAACCATCAATTGCAAGAAAGAATCGTAAACATTCAAGGCTTCAAGTGTGTCAGAAAGAATAGACTTATATGGGTAAATTTTTCGGTCACTTAGCTAGTGGAATTAGGTTATATCTTCCAGGAGTACGAAAGAGGTGCAGCCTCCAACCCTAGTGGCCCATTTGCTTTTATGTTCAACCTCCTTGCCTCTTCTAGTCCTTTGGCGTGTTCTTGGTGGTGGAGGGTCGAAAGTTGACGTTACGACTGTTGGAAAACGTGATTCGGTTGTGTTGGGGTAGGTTGTGGGGAAGAAAAGTTAACAATAAATTAGATGGGTGTGGGGAGCCTTTAGGAGTCACTTTTCTTCATGGGCATTGTGCCAATGCTGTACAGAACACCTGCAATTGCACAAATTCAAAACACAAATATAAAAAATGGAAGTGAGGTGTGATAGGTGCGTGGGCAATGAAAAATGAGAGTAGCGTGAATTCTTAGTGAAAAGATGAAATTGATTGATTAAGGTGAGTTTGTGTGGAGTACCGACAACTAGATATTAAGGAGGAGAGAAGGAAGTTGGGCAAAACAAAGAGGGGGAAAAATAGAGAGGGAAGAAGGGAATGGTGGTAAGCCAAAATTTTTCATTTTTTAATTATTTTTTAAAAAGAAAAGATGAAAAATAAAAATTTGAATTTAAATTCCTAACTAAGGAAATAAACATAATGAAATAAAAATAAAAGTTGTTGAAAATAAATAACATGAACAAACCTAAAAAAGTTACGGGTTACCCCGAATGTGCTTTTTTAAAGTCAATAGCTGGACATGTTTTGTTACGTACTTGGTTAGAAATAGGTTGGGGTTACCAACACTATTTCTTCCACTCGCTCGACCAAAAAGTTTTCATAATACGGTTTCAGGCGAGATCCATTAACTTTAAAAACCTTAGAGGTATCTAAACTCTGAATCTCTATCGCATCATGAGAAAAAACGTTAGTAACAATAAACGGTCCAATCTAACGAGATAGTAATTTTCCTAGAAATAACTTAAGCTTTGAATGATAAAGAAGAACTTTTTGTCCGACAGAAAAATGTTTCTTAGAAATCATTTTATCATGAAAATCCTTAGTTTTGTCCTTATAAATTTTCGCATTTTCATACGCCTCATTACAAATCTCCTCTAATTCTTGCAGTTGCAACTTCCTACTGTTACTCACCTCTAATTGATCCATATTCAACTGCTTCATAGCCCAATAAGCTCTATGCTCAATTTCCACAGGTAAATGACAAGGCTTATCGAAAACTAAACTGTAAGACGACATGCCGATAGGAGTTTTGTACGCAGTTCTGTATGCCCACAAAGCATCGTCCAATCATAGACTCCAATCCTTTCAATTTGGATTCACCACTTTTTCTAGTATGGACTTGATCTCTCTATTGGATACCTTAGCTTGCCCATTTGTCTGCGGATGGTAGGCAGTAGAGATTCGGTGTGTGATACCACATATTTTTATAAAAGCTTCAAAAATCTTGTTACAAAAATGGGGTCCTCGATCGCTAATGATAGCTCGAGGCATTCCGAACTTGACAAAAACATTTGATTTAACAAAATCAACAATAGTTTTAGCATCGTCAGATATAGTAGCCTTAGCTTCGACCCATTTCTAAATGTAATCCACTACTAACAAAATGTAATTCTTACCGAAAAAGAAAGGGAAAGGACCCATAAAATCTATTCCCCAAACATAAAAAATCTCAAATACCAGAATGTTCGTAAGTGGCATTTGACTCCTCGATCCTAAGTTACCTATTCTTTGACAATGATCGCAAGATTTGCAAAACATATAAGAGTCATAAAATAACTTAGGCCAAAACAGTTCACATTCTAAAATTTTTTGAATAGTTCGTTTAGGACCAAAATGTCCCCCACATACAGATGAATGACTAAATTGTAAAATAGATGGAATTTCTTCATCTGTGACGCATCTCCAAACAATTTGATCAGAACAAAATTTCCAAAGATGAGGCTCATCCTAAACATAATATCTAACCTCTCACTTGATTTTATCTTTCTTAGCTTTAGATAAATCACTAGATAAAAACTTAGTTACTAAAAAGTTCACTATGTCCGCATACCGAGGAATCACCTATTGAATTGCAAAGAGACTCTCATTTGGAAATTTGTCGTGAAGAACATCAGATGTAGTACTTGGTGTGATCCTCCTGAGGTGATCGGCTACTAAATTTTTAGCTCCTTTCTTGTCGTAGATTTCTAAATCAAATTCTTGGAGCAATAATATCCATCGAATTAATATCAACTTGGCTTCCTTCTTGTTCACCAAATACTTCAGAGTTGTATGGGCTGAATAGATGATTACCTTCGTCCCCAACAAGTATGACCGATGTAACACCCCATTACCCTAGGGTACACACCGGGACGCCTGTAGGTCATTCCGATACATATCCTAAGATAAGGGAG
>JANSVA010098662.1:0-10686 GCA_025504915.1 Erythroxylum reticulatum
GGAATTATTAATTGAAACATGTATCAGGGAGCATTCACTCAAATAAAGAGTTTATAGTGATATCATCACTTCTAGATATTTTAAGGAGATTTAGTGATTAAACTGGCACCATTAATTTAATGGACTAGCTACCCATCAAGTCTTAACACCAAGATGAGATCTTATGTGTTAATCACCATACAAAGTAAAACGGGAGATCTAGAAGGAAAAACCAAGATAAGGGCAAAATGGTAATTTTACCCTTTATTGTGCGGATGACTATAATAAAGTTATAAATAGGGTTTGTAATTGGACATAAAATATGTGTTCTCATAATATTTAATAATTCAAGAGTTAATGATATGTGTTTAATTGTTGATATATTTATCATTTACACTTAGCGATTAATGATATGAAAATGCTTAAGATACTCACTTTAATTCATATATTATTTTAGGTACAATTTGGAATAAAATAAATTAAAGTGAGTCAAAATTACTGCATTTAGGTTATTTTCTAAAGATCAATTTTTACTTGTATTTACAAAGCAAGAAAAAGAAAACCAGAGCAAGAAGAAGCAATGCATTCCATGCCAAAACTGTGCACATTTGAGAAGCAAAATGGCAACGTGATGGAAAGGAGCTAAGTGGCAGCATGTTGAGCATTTTTAAGAGACACAACATATATGTGTTAGAGTAATGCATATCAGCTTGCGTTTCATCGCAAATAGGGAATATGAGTCGTAAGCAGTGAGGATTTAAGGGAGATGCAAACTTAAATTGTCACATCATAAGGAATAGTGCAGAAGCTAGAGTGCTGCAACAGCTTCAGCGCAAGACAGTGTGCGTAGAGGTCTGTGTTTAATGCTGATTTTCTACGTTAAACACAGACGGGGACCGCATCAGGCGTGAGTGGTATGGGTTACAGACAACTGCATCTATGGCTTGGCTGGAGCTTGCGAGAAGAGGAGAGCTGACACATGCTATAGGGATGAACCAGTAGGTGAGGAGTTGTATGAATAAAGACCCTCCTAATTAAATTGTCCCATCAGCTACAGTACACATTGAAGAGTAACAGTCAGAGGCTTGGTGGAGACCGAAGCTTGTGGCAGTGAACAAAAATTAAAGGATTTTCGGTTAGGGATTAAAATGGGAGCTGAAGTAATTTTCAGGAAAGACCCATGAAGGGCTAGGCATCCCGATACTTGGGTTAAGTATTTTTTAATTATTTTATTGATTCTTTCTCTCATTAGGAATTGATTGTATTAGTCTAGGTTGATTGAATTAGGTTTTGTGTATGGATAATTGGATTTTTGTTAATGTTCGGTTATTTGTCTATGAACCCATTGGGTATTGTGAATTGATTATTTTAATGTATTCATTGAATCGTTAATCTCAAACCCATTGCTAGAATTTTGATATAAGCCGTAATTGTTACGTTGAAATTCATGTGTAGTGACTAATGACTCGTAATCATTAGGGATAACATGACTTAGGTTAAATGGTGCATCGTATGTGGTTTTTGCCTTGATTAATCAGTTTTCCTAATTCGTAATGCTATTGCCTAATTAAATCTAGAGATTGTATCCTAGGTTGTTCAGTGGTTAGGTTTAATTAACGATAGTATCTTGATTAAACAAACCCTAAGGAAAAACTCGAGTTAATTATTAACCCACGATTAATAGTTGCTAGGAGAGGTTAAAAAGCAATAAATTAATAAAATATGCTTAGTCATTGTGTAGGCCGAGATTGAACCAAAGAACTGGATCCCTACCAAATTTCCTACTTTTATCAATTCTTGCTTTTCTTTAATTTGTTTTTATTAGTTAGTTTTATTTTATTTTCTTCTTTAAAAATCCAAAACTCCTCGTTAAGTTTAAACACCGGTTAATTTCATTTCTTAAACTTTATACACACTCTCTGTGGGATCGACCTAGATTTACTATTGCTATAGTAGTAGTCTAGTTATTTTATTTTGACTAGCGTAACAACACGCAGTCAAATTTTTGGTGTCATTGCCAGGGAGTGCAGTGTTTTAGTTTTTTTATTGAATGGGTGTTTCATATATATTTGTTCGTGATTAATTTCTTTTCTATTATTTTGTGATCTTTTCATTTTTTTGTTCGTGTGAAAAAAATTTGATATAGACAGAAGTAATTTTTTTATGACTCATATTCTCAATCCTATAACAATGTTTGGACTGATCAACCTCACTTTTGTTATGGATGGGATAATCATCATAATTACTTCCATGATAGTTTGTAAGATGCACAACAATTCTCGTACAGATCAAAAGCTTCATATCACGACTCTGGTCCGTCTCTAGAAGAGTTGGTTTTGCATTTGCAGGAGAATACTTTATAATTCCAGAAGGATGGAGGCCAATTTCCAAGAAACACATGGTCTAATGCCCAAGATTCGGAGAGCCAACATGATTCAGTTGCATCATTAAAAGAACTTGCTAATAATATTCATACTAACAATTTACAATGTCTACAGGATATGAAACAATTACAACAAAATATACAGCATGAATTGCAAGAATTCCAACAAAAGACAAAGCCAAGCCAACAAAGGATGGAACACCTATCTAGTCAGATGGCAATAAGTCTTGATCACCTAGAATCACAAAGCAAAGAGGAGCTGCTGTATTAACCCAATGTGTACCCAATTAAAGTTTGTTCAAAAATATTGCAAAGTGACGAGGAGCTAGAGAATTTTCGGGTCAACCCTCAACGAATTATTTGTGTCAATGAAGTGGAGAAGGAGCTCAAAGATGCAAAGGACATATCTTTTAGCTCGAAGGTAGGTACTGAGTCCATGATTATTCTTGAGACTAACTCTTTGCCTTCACATAAAGAAAATGATAAAGAAAAAGGTGAAGAGACATTCCAAATATTTCTAAAGTGTATGGACTCGGTTGGGATTGAGAAGTTGAGGATAGCGAAGACAATGAATGAGGATGATGATCAACTAAGGCTCTATCCGAAACTACCACGCGTGGAAGTGGCGCTAACTATAATACCTGAAGATCACAATTTTGTCATGTGAAGAGAAGTAGGAGTCGAGCCAGCGACCCTAAATAAAGGCGCTTCTTGGGAGGTAACCCAAGGGAAGTAAATTTCTTTTCCTTTACATTTCTGCATTACTTTTTATATGCATGTGTATTTTTGAATTTGTTTGTTTTACTTGTTTTTAAGTTTTCAATCAAAATGAGAGAAAGAATAAGACAAATGAAACAAACATTTTCTCATTTTCTATTGCTTATGGGATTATATAATCATGATTAGAGTGTGAATTGACTAGAAAATTTCATAGAAACTTTAACATGTACTTTTTCTCTTGTGATTGGTCGATATGTATTATCTTTAAAAGAGTAGTGACTAATGGTAGACAAAGCCTGTGAGATTTTGAGCCTTATTTGATTGACACATCCATATCAGTCTCATTGTCTTTTGATAATGTGTGACCTACATGACATGTACATCTTGATTTTGCGTTGAATTTTTATTTGAGACCATATTTTTATCACATGCATTAATATGGATATGATTAAGCATTCTTTGTTTTTCATAAACTACATTAGCTAAATAACCTATCCTATTGACATGATTTTTCCCTTGATAAACCCCTTTGAACTTTAGCCTTTTTGTATAAACCACATTTAACGCTTTTTAGCTTAACCAAATGTCCTACCCAAGTCATAAAGCTAGTGGAACATTTGTGACTATTGAGTTTGTGGATATACAAAATTCTAAGTATGGGGGTGTACATATATGAGGGTTGGTTATAATGTTGGGATGTTATTTTATGTCTTATCATTGAAATTCTGATATTAATGTAGTATATTTTATTTTTATAAGGAAAAGAAAGAAAAAATAAAAGAAAAGGGAAAGAATAAAAGAAAAGAAAATTAAAAAAGAAAGAAGAAAATGAAAAAAATTGTTAAAAATAAATGTATCAAGGCGGAATTGCATATATGTTGAAAAATTGTTCATGGTTTATGCATCTTCCTAGAGTTATAATGGATGTGTTATTTGAGCATGTTGAATATGAAGTAGAGGTTAGCTTGGAAGGTTCACTCTTGTGATTTCATTGGCATAAATTGTATGAGTGATTCCTTCGGATTGATATATGCTTCATGTGGTTTGTGTATGAGAGTTGAATAGGGTTGTGAATTATAAATGTTGCATTTATCATAGCTAACAGTACCTAGTTTCTGATGAGTGTTGCTTTGTTTCACTAGCTTTGATGACTTTCATGCTACTTGACCCAAATATATCTCACCTTACCTTTACCCACATTACAACACTAAAAAGTCCTTTGATTCGTGATTTTTCATGTGAACATTAGTGGTGGAGAAATGAAATGATATGCAAAGTTATGGATTGTCATGATCATGGATGGTGTTGAGTGTACCCATTGATATATTTTAGTTAAACACATTTTTCGAGTCTACCATTAGATTGCTCAGCTTTTGAAGATGATGAATGTTGATTGATCATGAGTAAAAGCTTGGAATGCTGATTTCTTGTTATGATTTTTTTTAAAGTTATTCATCTTTGTTTATGATTATATAGTCTTGAAAAAATATAGAAATTAAGTCAATATTTTGGGTCAATGAGTTTAATTTTGATGTTTTGCCCAAGGACGGTTAAAAGCTAAGTGTGGGGGAAATTGATATATGTTTAATTGTTGATATATTTAATCATTTACACTTAGCAATTAATGATATGAAAATGCTTAAGATACTCGCTTTAATTCATACATTATTTTAGGTACAATTTGGCAGAGAATAAATTAAAGTGAGTCAAAATTACTACATTTGGGTTATTTTCTGAAGGTCAATTTTTACTTGTATTTACAGAGCAAGAAAAAGAAAATCAAAGCAAGAAGAAGCAATGCATTCTATGCCAAAACGCTGCACATTTGAGAAGTAAAATGGCAGCGTGATGGAAAGGAGCTAAGCGGTAGCATGTTGACCATTTTTAAGAGACGCAATGCATGCATTTTAGAGGAACACATATCAGCCTATGTCTCAGTGCAAACAAGGAATAGGAGGCGTGAGCAATGAGGATTTAAGGGAGTTGCAAACTTAAATTGTCACATTATAAGGAAAAATGCAGAAGCTAAAGTGTGGCAACAGCTTCAGGGCAAGACAGCGTGCTTGGAGGTATGCGTTTAACCCAAGTTTTCTGTGTTAAACTCAAATGAGGAGCCCATCAGGCATGAGTGATGTGGGCTACGAACGACTGCATCTGCGGCTTGGCTAGAGCTTGCGGGAAAAGGAGAGCCAACGCACGCTATAGGGACGAACCAGCAGGCGAAGAGTTGCATAAATAAAGACCCTCCCACTTAAATTGTCCCATCATCTACAGTACACATTGAAGAGTAATAGTGAGAGGCTTGGTGGAGACTGAAGCTTGCGGCAGTGAACAAAAAATAAAGGATTTTTAGTTAGGGATTAGAATGGGAGCTGGAGTAATTTTTTTAGAAAGATCCATGAAGGGCTAGGCATCCTGATACTAGTTTAGAGGTGACATCAACACTGATAACCCAGGTTAAGTATTTTTTTAATTATTTTGTTGTTTCTTTCTCTCATTACGAATTAATTGTGTTATCCTATGTTGATTGAATTGGGTTTTGTGTATGGTTCATTAGATTTTTGTTATTGTTCGGTTACTTGTGTATAAACCCGTTGGGTATTGTGAATTGATGATTTTAATGTGTTCATTGAATCGTTAATCTCAAACTCATTGCTAGAATTTCGATATAATCCGTAATTGTTATGTTGAAATTCATGTGTAGCGACTAATGACTCGTAATCATTAGGGATAACATGACCTAGGTTAAATGATGCATCGTATTTGGTTGTTGCCTTGATTAATTGGTTTTCTTAATTTATAATGCTACTGCCTAATTAAATCTAGAGATTGTATCCTAGGTTGTTCAGTGGTTAGGTTTAATTAACAATCGTATCTTGATTAAACAAACTCTAAGGGAAAACTTGAGTTAATTTTTAACCCATGATTAATAGTTGTTAGGAGAGGTTAAAGAGAAAAAAATTAATAAAATATGGTTAGTCAATGTGTAGCCCAAGATTGAACCTAAGAATCGAGTCCCTACCGAATTCTCTATTTTTATCAATTTTTGCAGGTTTTCTTTCATTTGTTTTTATTAGTTAGTTTTATTTTATTTTCTTCTTTAAACATCCAAAACCCCTCGTTAAGTTTAAACACCGATTAATTTCATTTCTTAAACTTTACACACACTCTCTGTGGGATCAACCTAGACTCACCGTTACTATAGTAATAGTCTAGTTATTTTATTTTGACTAGCGTAACGATGCACAGTCAGTTTAATTAATTGTCTTTAATGGAATGACATTTAGTTAATAAGCTAGAATTAATTCTAATGAGATTAAATTAATTCTACGCTTATTGGAGCTTGAATTATCAAAGTCCAATAAGATTCCCCACTTGACTTCAAGGAAGGTTACAGGCTAAGTAAGAAATATAAATGGAGGTTTTAGAAACCCATAATTGAATGTTGGGCTTGCACTAATTAATGGTTAATTAAAAACCCAAATGTTAATTTAGAAATGGGCTAGACTTTTTTTTAATGTAATTGATTAGATTAATTATATTAAAACAAATTTTTTTAAGAAAGAAGTGGTAATTTTGGTTTTAATGGGTTGGTTGTGCAGCTGCACATTTGACATTAAATTTCTAAATAAAGATGGTCTTTATTATGGTTTATCATCATTAAATGGAATTATGAACTTACCATTAAATGGTGTAATGGTTATCTTTTAATGTTGGCATATAACCTATTAGCATTCATTGGATTAAAGAAGAAAGATGTGCATTGGATGGACCATCTTCCTTCTTCCATCTTCCAAGACCGAAATTCGTAGGTCATATTTAGGTTAATAGTCTTTTCATGTAGCCATCTTAAAGATAAATGAGAAGAGTCTCATTTATTGGCTACTTGATGATTGATTAAAGTAAGAAGTGATGCATTGGATGCTATTCTCTTCTTCCATTTCATGCATAACTGAAATTGACTGTGTAAGAAATTGTTCTTGCATGGTTTGACTCTCTCTCTCCTTTCATGCATAAGTGAGCCGAAATTTGCAAGAGAAGAGTCTTATTTTTGGTTCATTTCTTCTAAGAAAAATCTTCTCCAAACATTTCTTCTCCCTTGCCATTAAAGGATTTTTTTAACCAAGTTGTCCTGAAAGAACAAAAGGTAAATCAAATTGGTTGAGGATACAACAATAAAGAGAGGATAGATTAACAAAGGAAAGGATTCAAAAGCAAAGGATTTGGATATAAGAAGAAGGAGAGGATAGCACAGCCAGGAATTAAAGTTGTAGCGAAGGAGTCGGTAATATCACTATCTTGTTTATGTTTATTATTATCCTTATACCATATAATGTATAGATTGGCATGATGATTTGGATATATTGCTTCCTTTGCAAATAAGATTTCTAAAAAAATTTGAAATCTACCGGTTCTCTAAATAAGGCATGATTTTGGTTCCTATATGGTCGATGCATAGGCTGGCAATCATTTTTTGTATTCTATATATTTTTATGTGATAGAAATATATATGGTGTATTTGTTTCTCTTTTGGTTGTCCATAGAAGTTAAATTTGCCATGTAAGATTTTTTTATTTGGTTATAAGAAGCAGAGTGGTCTATCATCACCATGTGTCTTCCTTGCCTTCATTTTTCTGTTTTCTTCAATTTTGTAATGTACAAATTGATGTAATGATGAAGTTGGAGCAGCCATGGATTGAAGAAATGGAGAAGTAAAGGTTTCGGTGTATCCTTTTATGTATTGGCATAGTTTCAGTTTTGTGAAAACAAAGATGCTGGAATTTTGTTTCAATGAATCTAGTTTCGGTTTTTATTGTAAAATCAAGTGCTGGACTTTAGTTTCAAGGAATATAGTTTTGGTTTTCGTAAAATACTAAGGGCTGGTTTTTTGTTTTAATGGAATGAGTTTCAGTTTTAATGAAAACAAGTGCTGGAATTTTTTTCCATGATAAAGATTCGATTTTATGAAAATCTAGTGTTGGAATTTTTATTTACAAAGTGACAAAATTTGGTTTCTATAAATTTCACTATATTTTATTTACCGAATGGGCCGGATCATATGAGTGAAGAGTTCGAAGTAGATGATCCAAGTCTAAGAAGAATATTTTAGGCCTAAAAGACTTGTAATTATTTTTATGTTTCTAGGAAGGACAATCAAAAGTGGCTTAATTAGTTTATGTGATGAATGGAGAAATGAATGCAAATAATATATGATATTATGCGATTCCATGTCATTTAGAAAATTGCCAATTGTAGGCCTTGCCATGCATTCATTTTGTATGAGATATATAATGAAACAATGCAGGATGGATAATAAATTGCATCTAAACAAGATGGCATTCAAAACTTAAAGCCCAAAAAGATTGAGTGGGAGAGGATGCTCATGTGAGAGTCCACGATCTCCAAATGATGGCCCATTTGCTTGTGGTGAAGTGTTACTCCCCATCAGAGGGCATGAATCCTAGATCTTGCATGGTTTGGGTCTCTTTAAGGATAAGTCCACTTATTGGTAGCAAATGTGACCTCCCACTAAGGCATGGTTTGCAAGTATCTTTAGTGAACGAATTCAATGGTTAAACACTCAATAGTTTTTATTAATAAACTGCCCACCGTAGCTCTGTTGGTAAAAGTATGGACTGAATTATGATGCTTCTCAAAAAGTTGGGCATGAGATGCTTGGTAGTTTTTTAATGGGAAGGTCCCAGTTGTTCTTTTAATGGATAACATGGCCCACCGTCACTTTGTTTGTTATAAATAAGAAAAATAATCATTGTATAATATTTTAATTTTTTTAAGTTTCATTAAATCTATCATCATACATACATGCATCATGATTTTATACAAAGTCCCAATATTGTTGACTAGTATACTCATGTTTTAACAATTTATATTTTCAAACATTATTAACCACAAAATGAATCCACTTACGTTGGTCTTGATAAATAACAAATTGGAAAATGGAAACAATTTTAATGAATGGAGACATAACCTTGA
Organism: Erythroxylum reticulatum; assembly: GCA_025504915.1. Lineage (NCBI taxonomy): Eukaryota > Viridiplantae > Streptophyta > Magnoliopsida > Malpighiales > Erythroxylaceae > Erythroxylum > Erythroxylum reticulatum. The sequence goes on from JANSVA010098662.1 coordinate 9,077, forward strand.
CATTGTTCTTCAATATGAACGTATTTGATAGGTGTTAACTGAAAATGAGCCTACACCTCCAGGTGAAGATTCAACTCCTGAGATAGTCCAACAACATAAGCATTGGCAGAATGCCGACAAGACTACTAAGTGTTATTTTCTAGCTTCTGTCAGTGGCATGTTTCAAAAGCAAATTGCTTGTATGAAAACTGATAGTTCAATGGTCTATTACCTACATGAGATGATTGGTGTGAGTACTAGGTCTGCAAGAGTGAAAGCTATCCAAACCTTTCATAATATCATATAGAAACCTGGTGAACTCATGTAGCATTACATGATGAAGGTAATCTCTGCAGTTACTGAGGCTGAGACGCTTGGGGTGGATATAGATGCAGACACACAGATGATTATGATCATCAATAGCTTAAACTCTTCTTTTCAGCAGTTTAAGTTGGACTATGAGCACAACAACAAGGATTACACCTTTAGTGAGTTGATGAATACCCTCCAGAAAATAGAGGAGATATTGAATATCAAGGCTCAAGGGCCAGAAGCTAATGTAGCATCTTCTTCTAAGCCCAATGGTAAGGGCAAGCAGAAGAAGAAGGGTCCAATGAAAAAGAAGGCCCAAATATAGGTCAAGGCCAAACCTATAAAAATTCAAGTTAAAGAGAACATCAAAAGAAAGTGTTTCCACTGTGATGAGATGGACCACTGGAAAAGACACTGTCCAGTCTACCATGAGTCCCTCAAAAGTAAACAAGGTATAGCTTTCCTAAGTTTGTTAGAAACTAGAAATGTCGCAGATTTATCTGTTTCTTGGATATTAGATTCAGGAGCCCTAACCATGTTTAAAATTCGTTGTAGGGGTTCCAGCAAAGGACAAGACTACTTAAAGGCCATTTTCAAGTCAAGATAGCAAATGGTTCCAATTTTTTAGTAGAATCAATGGGAGTAGATATCTTGGACTTTCCTAGTGGTCATAGATTATATTTGGAGGATGTTTATTACATGCCAAAGATTGTAAGGAACATGATTTCTATTTTTTGTCTAATAAAATATGGTTATTCCTTATATTTTGGAAAAGTTGTTTCAATATATGAGAATAAGGATTTTATTTTTGATGCGATAATTAAATAGGTATTGTTCTTTATAGAACCTATGTCAAGCGTACTAACCACCACAGAATTGATAAAACCAAGACAATCCAGTGACTTTAGTATTAATTCAAAATATCTGTGGTACTTAAGAAAGGGTTATATCAATCAGAAAAGACTTGATAGGTTAGTAAAGGATGGGATCCTTATGGGCTTAGATATTGATCCATTACCCACCTATGAATCTTATATTAAAGGAAAAATGACCAAAGCCTCAATTCCTTCTAAAGGAAACAGATCTGAATCCACGTTGGACCTGGTACATACTGATGTGTATGGGCCCATGAACGTACAAGCTAGAGGAGGTTATAAATATTTCATAGCCTTTATGGATGATTACTTAACACATGGCTATTTGTGTTTGATGCATAAAAATAGTGAATCCTTTGAAAAGTTAAAAGAATTCAAAGCTGAAGCTGAGAAGCAACTAAGCAAGCCATTAAAACAACTTCGATCGGATCGAGGTGGTGAGTA
>JANSVA010098672.1:0-10686 GCA_025504915.1 Erythroxylum reticulatum
AAAACAAAAGACGTTGTCTCAACATCTGTTAAATGAAATAGCGTCGAGATCAACTTCCCCTTATTTCCACTCTCCTGTCTATCTTATTAATCCTTGTTACAACAAGAAGTTTCCCCTAATACTTAATTTTCAAGAAGCACCACCTATACTAATGATATGTCTTAACTTCTTTCGCCCATCTTTCATTATATGGAAACATACATACATTCTTTTAACGACTAGTTTATTTCCCTATTAAATTTTTTTAAGTTGTAGCTCAATTTTGGACCTTTCAATTATATCCTTTAATTTAGTGATATAACCATTCAATTTTGCGTATTGATTTGCTTTACTTTTAATACTTTTCTTCTAGCATATTTGTACTTACTTAAGTTCACAATAAAAAATTAAATTTCTCCCTAGATTATTCCATATTCATTTTAACTTTGATGCTTAGTTTGTTAAGGATATTAATATGAAAGCAACAAAACTTCTTTGAAGACCTGTGTAAGGAAGCATTCAGATGGGTCACAAATTTCTATTGAAATTTGTAGATACTTGACCTTACTTGATGGAAGCACGATATATGTTTATTCGATTTGAAACATTGTTTTGATTGCAAAGAGATGTGGACAAAGATCAAGTCAAAGCTGCTATTAAGGCACAACAAGATCAACAAATAGATAATGCAAATATTTTATTTATTTTTGTGCTACAATTGTTACCGAGTTTTGCATATAGCTACTTACTAATATGGTTTTGCTTGTCATTCATGGCACTATGATTATAGGCACTTTTAGTAGAAGAGCGATTTTACTCTAATCTCGAGCTTACTGAGAAGGAGATTGAAGACATGGTGATGGAGGCTTCTTGAGTTGAGTATCTAGCCAATGAGAAATTCAAACAGCGACCTAGTTGTAAAGAATCATCTACTTCTTGTAACATCATGTTACTCATGTTAAGGAGAGAATAGTGAATTATGAGAAATTAATGAGAACCTAGTAAATACATACCATGCTTTGCACATTTTTACACATACATGAGAATTTTCATTATTGCACATGAATATGATTGTATATGCATTCATTGACATTTTTTGGGTTTAATTGAGTTATAAATGCAATTAAGATGTGAATTGTGAATTATTTGGGGTGAAAATTTATTTTGAGTATATTATTATTATTTCTGAATTTTTGGCAAATTTTAGGAAATTTTTTAAAATTTTGAGTATTTTGGACTAGGAAAAAATAAAGAAATATGGACCAATCATAGTGTGACAAGTGGCAGTATAGCACAATGACATAAGTATTACAAGCACAAGGACACGTAGTTACGTGTTTTAGATGAAAGATTTTCCTACAACTTGTGTTGTTCCTCATTTGGTTTTAATTTTCGCCATATACATCAACACTAAAATACTTTTAATTCATTAATCACTGAAAAATCTTATACTTTATGCAAACTTAGCAGTCCAGAGATTGGTCTGTTTCATTTATCTTGCTTTCCTTCCATTCAACGAAACCTTTTCTTCAATCTCACTCTTAGGTTTTTGTTGAAATATCAAGTAAGTTATGTCTTGAGCTTTATTAAGTTTTGTAAGTAATTTTGATGATGTTTTACTGTATAAATGAATACATGCATGAGAAGTTTAGTAGTGGAGTTTCGGTGTATGAATAAGCTGAAAGAAGAATTGAATTTGTTACTGAATTAGGATAACAATAACTATATCTAGAAGTGCTAAACACATCTGAGTTGAATTTGTGTTGAGAACTTGAAAGTGCAGTTTCGGTGGTAATGAATCAGATGAATGATTTGTGAAATATGGATATGAAACAGGTTCTGTTTTGGGTATACAAAAGTGATAGAAAGTTGACATAGAAATATGTACACTCTATTTTGGATTAGAGAAATCCAAATATGGTGATTTCACTATTCATGCATGAAATTGTGAATTATTTTTAGAGATGGTTTTACATGAATTTGAATGAGTTAGATGATATGAAATGAAGTTTTGGTGAGGTTGTGAAATAGACTTTCTTAAATGACAAAATTTATGATGAAATGAATGAGTAGAAAAAAAATGGGAAAAATGTATCAGATGAATGTAAAAAGTGAAACAAAATATAAAAACTGGAATTTGCAAGTGTAAGAATCGGATTTTTATATTTAAGTGTGCATTTTATGTTTCTGAATTATTGTGTTTTGTTAAGTTGAAATGAATTTAATAAAATTGGTTTAAGTGTCTTAAGTGTAAGTGTTGAAGAAGATTGAAGTAAGATTAAAGATTTGGAAAATTACAGTAGAGAGAGGAAGTTTCGGATTTTTGATATTTGGATGGTAAACTTGAATTTGATTTTGTTTAGAGTTTGTATTGGCTATATAAGTGTAAAGAGATGATTTAGACGTGATTAAGTTAGAAAACACATGAAAAATGGAAGAAGAAGCTGTTCAGCACAGTGAAGAAGATCGCAACATCGTAGGCATTTGGGCACGATCGTGACCAGGAGATGCACGATTGGAACTTTCAATTATTTTTCTAAAAGTTGAACATCCTTTGATATTTTTGTTATAACTTTTGATCCCAGTATACAAATGACATGAGACTTAAACCAATGGATTACTAACACATTTTTCTACCTCCTCATATAACTTGGTAGCTTTCTGAATTGTTTTGAAATATATTGATTGAATGAAAGTGAGGGAGTCTGATGGAATAGTATGAACTGGAATATTTTACTGAACATACTTCGGTATTTTGATTGTATTTTGATCAGTAAGTATCCAAATGGAATGATTCTTGACTTGAAATGAACTAGAGCCGTAGGACTACAAATTTTTTGAAGAGATAGAATTTTAATTCTGTCATTAAGAAGTGAAAAATCTTACTTGAATTTGAATATAGAATACAATTATATTTTAAGAGTAGTCCAAAGTAAATTGAGTATAACTTCAGAAATACTAAATCAAATTGAATGATCTTTGTATCGTTATAAAATTGAGAAATTTTAGAACAATTTTATGCTAGAAAGTATTGTCAAATTGTGTCATTTATGTTATTAGAATGACGATGGAAGTTGACTCGAAAGTATGTTGTTAGAAAAATCTGAAAAGGGTCATTTGATATGCACGAGCAAGAGTTAAGTTCTCAAACCTGTGACTGAATTAATTTGGATTACACAGCCATGAGTTTTGTGTGTATGGCCCTGATTTTTCTGGTAATGTAAATTCTTTATGATGGCTTTGATATCTGAGTGATTTGGTGATAAGAATTCGATAAGACATCCAGATTTGTCATTGAATATGCATTATGCATTTTTGATATACCTAGATGTGCGTAAGGGAATGTTTATACATTTTTGAAAAGGTGTAATATTTTTAAATGCGTTTTGTATGATATAGAGGAGCACGTTGGACGACAATCAAACATTGCCTGACCATCTAGGCAATAACATATTATAGCGAACTGGAAGTCAACCTAGATGATTTTCCTAGGATTGATTGTATTGTTAATTCTAAATATTAAATGTTTGTGATTTGTTTATGGATTCCAAACTTAAAGTCCGAGGAGTTTAATATTTGGGAATGTATTGGAAGTGCTTTACATGTATTCAAATTTTGAATGATATTTGAATTCTCAACGTAAGTTGAATGCTGAACTTAGGTCCAATGACTATGAGATTTCTAACTATGCATCGTATGTGACTGTTGTATATGGAATGTTTTGTATTTGATGCATTTCATAAAATGCATCCTCACATAAAGGCATTGTGACCGAAGTAGCTAGTATGAAAGCGCTTACACCTAAAGCTTTGCTTCGTGATTTCTGATTCTGCATATGGGGCTATACTCCGTGATTTTGTTCTAACTGAGCCCCATGGGCCAGTATTTATATAAGTATGTGATAGGCACTTGGTCACAATAATAAGAATGAATGTGAGTCTCATACATATAACATTCATATATGACTAAAATTTATTAAATGATTTGCAAATCTGAAATAAATGATAAATCGATATGACCTATTTGACTTTATGAACTGTGTGATTATGTTATGCCATGTTAATTTAGGTATTTGGAATTTACATGTTCTGAACGAATATTTGTGAAATATGTGATTTATGTATATGACCTGGGTGAAATCATCTATGATGGTTCACTCATTGAGTTCGCAAAACTCATAAAAATTGCAACGTGGCTTTTCAGGTACGAGACAGGAGACCTAGTTTCTTTATCTAAATTTGAGGAACATTTTGGACTTGTTATAGCTCAAAGGTCTATCAGCTGACATCAAAGAGCATGAATTTGTATTTTATAGTTTTTGTGTAGAACTTGTATAAAGTCTGTAAAAATACAGTGTAAGCTTTTGTGAATTAATGCAATGAAAATTTTTAAATTTTCATGACTTATAATTAAGTGGATGATGTCATATGTAAGTTAGATTTGTTTTTTCTCTAATATTCCATTATCATATGATATGTATTTAAATGTCCTTGGATGTTCGAGTATATACTTTATGGTAGTGGGATGTTACACTTTTGGTGCTGAGCCTTCATCTTCTGGAGCTAGTTAGTATAGGAAATCTAATTATGATGGAATAAGTGTTCTTGTAAGTTAATATATTCTTTTATGTTTTTTAATTGCAATGACGTAGTAACTACTGATTTCTATTGGTTTGCGTACTTTACCGTTAAGGTACAAAATTGGAGTTGATTTTCATATTATGAAAAGATCATGTATTTTTACGAAGCAGGACCATCAGGTAGTGAGACAAAGGCTAATGGAGAAAGAGAACGTGGTTTATAAGATATTATACTAAGCAGTGTACTGTCCATGGGATTTTGCTACCTGCAGTGATAGAGGCATACGGTATATTTGGTGACGATATTGATTCTGTGGTCTGTTATCTCCTAGAAACTGGTAATAATAGTAGCAGAGGCAAGGGCAAGGCAACTAAATGAGATGTGGCTTTGACATCTTCGTTTTGGACAGTAACTTTCGAGTTAGGGCAGAAAAGGGGGAAAAAGAAAAAGAAAGGGTTATCTGGTCTAATTCACTAAATGGTTTCCAAAACCTTTTATATAGTATCCAAAATTAATCTATAAGATAGCAATGACTCTGAATAACTTACTTGTAAAGTAGATAATTACGAGCCTTTACATCTTGTGTGCTCTCATTAACTCATTTTAGCATTATTGTAGCTTTATTTAACTCAAATCTTTTGGTTAGAAAGGAAAGGAATGTGTACTTTGTAGAGTTGTTTTGATTAACATAATAGATAATAGGAGCATAACCCTTTCCTCTCGTAAAATTAAGACAAATATCACTTTTAAATAAAGACTAGATAATGTACCTATGATAAGATTGTTCTCTCCATTTTTGCAAATATATTTAAATGTTTAATGCTCCATCCTACGCTCTTTTGCAATTTGCAATTTGGACTACCAATATTTGATAATTTGTCCTGGTTATACAGTTTATTATGGAAAACTACATTCACATGATCCATGAATAAAAATCCTAATTACATAATTAGATATGTTTTCTCTTGTAGAATGATATCTTATGTCCTAGTTTAAGAGTACCATGGATGATACTGGATGTCAAACAGGTCAATGATGTGTTTTGCAATTCAGATGGTCAAAAAAGCAAAATGGATAACTAGGCAGTGTTACAACTGTTAGACCCCGTTTCTGGAGTCCAACTATCGCTCTGATACCACAAGATGTTAGGCCTAAGTCCTGATCCTAAGACTAATCCTGAGGTTCGATTCGGGGTAGTCAAATGAGGATGGTACGAAGGGAAAGTGGACAACATTGAATTTATAAGATATCCCAGCGTGGCAGCAAAAGAGAGTTTGCTGTAGTGAACTCATGGAGTTTTCTTCATGGACCCCTAGGGAAAAGTTCACCGTAGCCAACTTTTTGTTTCGCGACAGCGAACTCCCAAGGTTCAGTAAGAGAACCCCTCGAGAAAATTTCATCATGGTGAAAGTCGGGTCTTACCGCGGTGAAGTCACAAAATTCAACATATAAACACGTCTCGGAAGAGGTTCGCCGAGGCGAACATCTAAATTCACTATAACGAAACCTTCAATTTCGAAACAAAGAAACGTAACATCAAACACAAAATTCTGCACTTACGTATACACTCATTCAAACAATTCCAACCATAATAAACCATACCAATACTAACAACTCAACTAAGACATAAATAAGAACATACAGAAAGAACTTTCTCCAATTCTCAATATCATTGCTAAACAAAATAAATGTTTGAATAAGATTTCATTACAAATCAACATACCCATCACCATCTTAAACCAAAATACAAAATGATGCTCAATGTTGGCATGCCTATAAAGCTATCCAAAAAGTCACTAACTTAGTACAAAAGTTTCTAACTATCTCGGAGTTTCCGATGCCTTGCAAGGATCAATTATCATCTTGTTCGGCACCTGAGGAGTGGAAAAATGATAAGTTGAGCTACATAGCTTAGTGGAAAATATGTGTATAACCAGTGGTAAATTGCCACAAATTCTAGCATATGTATATGTATATATTTGTATCTAACAATTCAAGCAAACTCAATTTAGCTCAAGAACTCATAATTAAGAAAGTTAACGCATAACTCATAACATAGGCTTTAACCATTAAGCATAACAATCAAATACATCATACATGACAACTTAAAGATGCAATGCATAAATAAATAGATCGAGGGTTCCATCGAAATAGAATGTAGAAAGAGAAATTACTATGAACAGAATGGGTCCATTTTCGGAGCTCATATGCCACAAGCAGGCAACCAGGAGAAAGCTCTTGTCAATGTGCATGTGACGAGCAGAATAGTTCCACTCTTGCCCAAACAAAAGCACATAATCATTTTATCATTTAATACAAAAATGTCTTCACCTTTTCAAGGTATAACAAAGTTATAATTCATCATGCATTTTCAAACATACAAACAGATAAGCAAGAATTTGCCCAATCACATAATAACTATAAACACATTACCCACCAAATTTCGCTTGAAAATCCAAGCTCAAGTTTGTCTTTCCTCTTGCTCTTGGGTAAGGTTTTCCTGATTCCTTAACACAAACAATTTCTCAATCAATCCAAATTCAAATGTAAATTCATAAAACTTTTATAATCAAAACATGCTAAAATTGAACTATAACGCTTTAAAAAATTTAGACTTTCGGGTCAATTTTACATGATCATTCTGATCAGGTTAATCTAGAAATTTAATAACACTTTCTCCTAGAAAGATTTTACCCATTTTCATAAATTTCTAATGAGACCAAAATCATTCAATTTGGTTTAGTAATCTGAAAGTTATACCCCAAAAATATTTGGACTGTTCTTATGCTGAAACAAGTTTCTGTGCTCAATTTCCATCCAAATATTGAGATTTTTAGAGACTGAAATAAATCTCAATTTCTTCAGACAATTTGTATCCTCATGTCTTTAGTTTACTCAAAATAAAAAATCACTTCATTTAGATAAGTATAGAAGAATATATCATTAAAATACTAAAACATATTTATGCAGGAAAGTTGACTTTGTTGTGACGAACTTGTCCAGAAGCCTATGAAACTTCCATCCCTCATTCCATTTTCTAGATTTTTCGCATCCAACATCTACACCTAACAAATTTTATACAAAATCAGCCTTTCTACTTCATTTTCTACTCTATTTCAACTCAATATCATCCATAAACAATTTATAGTCTATGATTGATCATGAACACTAATAATAGAACATACACATATATATACATTCATCATCAACTTCCTACACATATTCACTTCATTTTCACTGTTATTTCACTTCTAAATATCACTAATTATGCTTCACTCCCAACAGAAACCCTAGTCTCCATTTAATCCCCTTTTTGAATCGAAGCAAGAGAAAGATGATAAACTTACCTTTAACAAGTTGATTTTCTCTTCTTTTTCTTCTTCTTTCCTTTTCCTTCCAAGCTTCCCACAACTTTCCTCTCTTCTTCCCCCTCTTCGGTTTTCTTCTCTTCTTTTTCTTTCTCTCATGACATTTACTCTTCTTCTTCTAAGTCAAGACACATTTTTATTCTTGTTTTTCCCATTTTGCCCTTCACTTACTTAGTTTTGCCAATTTTACCCCTTCTTTTGTTTTTTTGTCTCTAACTCCTTTAATCCATTTAACAACATATTAATTCTAACTTAATTCTAATCTTTCCATCTAATTTCAATCTCTATTGATACCCACTACATAATGACTAAATTCTGAAAATAATCAATCAAATAGATAATCAAACAAATCATAAATAAATAATTAAACAAATAAATTGATAATAATTAAAAAAATTGGGGTCCAACAATTCTCCCCCCTAAAAAAATTTCGTCCTTGAAATTCTTGCCTAAGTCCACAAAGAGGTGTGGATACTTCTCCTGCATTGCTTCCAAAGGCCCCTATGTAGCCTCTTTTGTAGAATGGTTCTTCCATAACACTTTAACCGGTTTCATTGTCTTGTTTCTCAAAACCTTTTTCTTTGAGCCCAAAATCTCCACTGGTTGTTCTTCATAAGTCAAATCCTCTCTTAGTTGAACCTCCGAAGGTTAAACTACGTGTGAAGGATCGGATCGATACTTTCTTAACATCGATACATGGAAGACATTGTGAATCTTAGACAATTCCAGTGGCAAAGCTAACTTATAGGCCAAAGGCCCTATCTTCTCGATGATCTAATAAGGGTCTATGTATCTTGGACTAAACTTGCCCTTCTTACCAAATCTCAAGACTCTTTTCCATAGAGAAGTTCTAAGAAACACTTTGTCTTTAACTTCAAATTTCATCTCTTTTTTATGTGCATCCGTATAGTTCTTCATTCTATCTTGAGCTGCTTTGAGTCTCTATTTCACCAATTTATTCTTATCAATTGTAACTTGTACTAACTCAGGTCCTACAAGTCTCCTTTCACCTTCGTCATCCTAAAAAATAGGAGTTCTACACCTCTTACTATACAAAGCTTCATAAGGTGTCATTTGAATTCTTGAGTGGTAGGAATTATTATAAGTGAATTCAATTAAAGGCAAAGGATCATCTCATAAGTCTTTGAAATCCATAACACAAGTTCTCAACATTACCTCCAAAGATCGTATTGTTCTCTTCGATTGTCCATCAGTCTATGGATGGAAAGTTGTACTAAAGTGCAACTTAGTTCCCAAAGCCTTTTGTAAACTTTCCTAGAATCTGGAGGTGAACGTGGGATCTCTATCAGAAACTATAGAGTTTGGAATTACATGAAGTTTAATTATTTCATCCATGTACTTCTGGGCCAAAACATTTAAAGAATCTGTCTGTTTAATTAGCAAGAAATGTGCTGACTTAGTTAACCTATCCACGATCACCCATATTACGTCATACTTCCTACTAGTTCTTGGAAATCCCATCAAGAAATCCATCATAATCTTCTCCCTTTCCATTCAGGAATAGACAAAGGCTTAAGCTTGCCTGGTGCTCAGCCTTGGCTTGCTGACACACTAAGCATCTTTTATTATGCTCTGCAATATCCTTCTTCATTCCTTTCCACCAAAAGTGCTCTTTTCAATCTCTATATATTCTCGTACTCCTCAGGTGCATTGCGTAGGGAGCATTGTATGCCTCATCACATATCTCATCTTTCAACCCTAATATGTACGGGATACATAATCTGTTACCTACTACCATCAATCAGTCTTCTCTTATCTCTATTTCTGAAGGTTTACCATTTTTAATCTCCTCTCTGAGTCTGCTCAAATACTCATCTTATTCCTACAATTCCTTAATCTTCTCATTCTACACTGGCTTTACCTTAAAGTTAGCCAATATACACCTAGATTCGATTTGCTTCAACATCACTCTAAGTTTGGCTAATTCCTTCAACAAAGGAATACATCGTCTCCACATATGCCATAGTAGATTTCCTGTTGGACCCCGATCTTAGAAATATTAAATGAAATTAAATGGGTGTTTTTGAGCATATATGTGTTGTGGGTGTTTTAGAGTTAAATGAAATTGATGTGAAAGGAAGTGGATTTTGGTTTTTGATGACTTGGAAATTCTTAATAAATTTGTGTCTGTAAGGGTACCATGAAAATTATAGTGAATAGTTTGATTTGAATGGAAGTTGAAAAGCAAGAAATGAATAGTGAAAGTGTTAAATTTTAGGGAATTGCAAGTCTGACTTCTTGAGATGAATAGTAGCAGAGTTGACTTTTTGAGCTAAAACTTTCATGAATTTTTTTGGTATGATTTAGGCAGAATTTGATTAAATAATCTTCATGAAAGTTGTAGCTTCTGTTGATAGCTTTCTATCTCTATGAAGTATGACATTTTTCGATACCAGTATTGAAAGTTATGATCTTTCGAATTTAAGTTATTTTGCTTTGTTTTGAAAATGTCCACAAGTGTACATTTGTGTGTACTGTGCTTTAAAGCCAATTTTGTACTGATTTAGTTTGAATTGGAGTAAGTGGTCTAAATTAAAGTTATAGAGAAATATCATAGCTTTACAATGATGTACAATATGTTATTTTTTATTGTGGAAATTGGAAGATGTGGAATTTTGAAGATTGGATGTGGTATAGGATGACAATTTTCTAGGAAGAAATTTTGATTGAAAAATTGACCTAGTTAGAGGTTGAAATTGCTTTGAAGTTCTTCATGAAAGTTTTAGATTTTGTTTTGA
>JANSVA010098752.1:0-10684 GCA_025504915.1 Erythroxylum reticulatum
TTAAATACATATACATGTATATTAATAATCATGTAATTTACCCAAAAATCAAAGAATTATAAGAAATTTCAAACTTAACAAGTCCTTTTCTAAAGTTTGATTGATGATGGTAAAGGAAATAAAAATTAGTTCGAAATGGATGCCTAAGGAGATAAGAAAATTGATTTCCATAATAAAATACATAGCAAAAGCATAAAATAAATTGAAATATTAAACCAAACTAATTGAAATAAAAGACTGGTGGTAAAGAGGATGAAGAACTTTGATCGAAGAAGGAAATAGGAAAATGTCTATATAGTTAATATAAGACTAATTTATTAGTTAACTAATGCTACATATATACAATTATGTTTGTTATATATATATATATATATATTGAAAATTTGGATGGTTTATAATTATCCTAGTTAAACTGATGGGTCTAATATAGTTTTTAAAAGCTTATTATGTATTAATAAGCATAATAACAATCACTATAGAAATATTGTCTCCTACACTATGGCATATTCTTCCTCCACCATCATCATCTCCCTCAACTTGGATTTTATGTAAATACCATAAAATGTTATTATCTGGATAATGGTTCTTGGTTCATGTAGCATTGATAATGATATTAACAAATCAAGTTCAAGAAAGGCTTTCTAAGGTAGAGCCCAATAACTTAATTGACCATATTCTATCAACAAATGGTTATATTGTTTCTTAGAAATAAAAGGATATGGATTTTGTGAAAAGAGTGATGACTTTCTAGGAAATCAATATAACCATATTGCATAAAGCATAATTGAAGTTAATAGATCTATACTTTTATATATAATGCAAAACTTGATAAAATTGCAGGCATGTTCTCAAGAAGCTAAAGGAAATAACATTAATAAGATGTCCCAAAGGTTGGAAGTGTTTTTATAATATAGAATGGGAAGAAAAAGAAGAGTTCATTATACATAGTGAAAAGTTAGTTCTAACTTATAGGAAACGTAGATTCTAACGTCATTTTCACTCATAAGGGTGGTTTTCAAAGGGTAAATTAGATGAATAATGTAGAACTTACAGGACTAACTATACTAAGTACCAAAGCATATAAAAATACTCAAAATATAAGTCAAATACTCTCAAAATTATGCTAAGAACATTCACATATGCAACCTGAATCACTTCACAATGATGATATTTTGGATCTCAAGCAAACAAGCTCATATAATCATTTAACAAATCAAAATTATAAGGAAAATCAATAAAATTTAATAAATGTAGCTTGTATTGTGGTTAAAAAGAAGGCTAAGGCTTAAATTTGTTAACTAAAAGAGATCAAAACTAAGAGGCGTTTCAAGATTTCAAAATGGTTACCCTAAATTCCCTTATTATTTTAATGTATCTAGACCAATGATATGTTCTCAACATACAAAAAAAAAACTAAGTTGTAGAAGTATCAAACTTTGTGACAATCACTCAATTTAGAAAATTGAGCATAAAATTTGAATGCTTATAAGCTTAAAAGCTCACAATTTCAAATAACATGTATTAGATCATATTTCATTTTTCAAAAATCAATCATCATAAACAATTAATCACTATTTAGTAAGGAAGATCTCAATCATTCATGCATGTTTTCCTATTGCAATTCAATCTAAATAAATGACTCATGAAAACTCAAATAATTCAAAGGCAAATTTCAAAAGAAATTAAGATGCCTAAAAAGATAAGTCAACAAATTAACAATAACTAAAGCAAGCTTTCATTTAGCTAAAATTATAAAAGTAAGAATAATATCATCAATGATATTCTTCAATGATTACTAGTAACCCCCAAAGATGCATGTAGGCTTACCCATTAACTGATTCTCTAATACAAATCAACTTCATCTTCACACATTAACAAAATTTTCAAACAAGAGGCATTTCATCAAACACATATTATGCATCAACAAATCATCCCAACTTCACAAGCAAATTTGAAAACTTAAACTTCTAACACTAACACTTCAACCTTAAAATGTTGTTATCCATTCACAAAATACTCAAACATATGAAACAAAATGCTCAAACATACTCAAAATTATTCAATTAATCAAACCATGGTCAAACCCAACCTCCAAAAAAATGCAACAATGGTGGGAGAAGACCACGACCTTTCAACGCACCACCAACTAATGACAACGCCGACGACAATGCACCACTAACCGATGACAATGCACCAGAGAAGAAGACGCAGCAGGGAGGAGAAGAAGAAAAAGGGGGAGCTGATGGTGGGTGGGGGGAGGGATGGTGTTAGGTCTATTTTAACATTGCCAAAATGACGTTGTTTGGTTTTTTAAGTTAATAATATTCAACTGTAACCAGAAGATTTCGTATAGGTTGGAAATTTATTGACAAATTTTTTCGTTGCTAATATTATATCAAAAAAGTCAAAACTTCCTTATTGTGCCATCAGTTCCTGCCTAAATTGCCGACATTATTGCTCCGTCGCTAAATTATTTTTCTCGTTAAATTTTTCAACAGAAAAATGAAAACTGTCAGTAAGTTGCAACAACTTGTTTTCTGTCATTATTTTTTCATCACCAATTCCTATCTTCCTTGTAGTGCATTGTTCCATATGCACCATTCTATTGGCACACATGTTACCCTTCTATTGGTCCATACGTTACTATTCTATTAGTCCAAGTGTCACATACTTTAGGCTCCACATATCACTCATTTTAAGCCTCCATATTTCATTTCTTGTAAGGCTACACATGTCACCAATTGTAAGGCTGCACATGTCACTAATTGTAAGGCTATATATATCACCATTTGTAAAGGTACACATGTCCCCATTTTATTGCTCCACATGTCATAAGTCTAAAGTTCCATTTGTCACAAACTTAAAGGGACATTTATCCCAATTATACTAAGCCCTTTTTCATCCATTTAATTGAGTCATTTGTCACTTATTCCCAATGCTACATGTCACCATTTCATAGGCCTAATCAACCTAAATTCCCATGGATAAAATTGCCTTTCTCTTTAACATTTTTCATAAACTAGATGCACATATCACCTCATCAATTACTCAATCGTAACAATAAAATCCCAATTCACTAATTATAATCCATCAATTCATGTTATTGGTAAATCAAAGTGCAAAACATTGGGAATGCGCATTCATTTTCATTCCATGCCCTGGAATATGTCAATTAAGTGCATATAATTTCTTGTAATGTTTTGTAAATCATGATTCATATATGTATACAAATATTATGCATGTGAATTAAATGCACATCTTAAATTCTTAAATGCAATAACTCATGTGACTCAATCTAACTTAGGAGGCAGGATATTATATTCCAAGTCAAGAATCAATAACGGTTTAAAAAATGATTTATCTTCATCAATATCAATTAATGTACTTGCACCTCCTTTTCCTAGTAGATTTGCTAAACCCAAAGAAGATAAGCATGAAAGAGAGGTCCTAGAAACCTCCAAAAAGGTGGAAATCAATATACCATTTCTTGAAGCCATCAATCAAGTTCTGAAATCTAAAAATTCTTGAAAGAGTTATGCACAAATAAAAGGAAGTTGGAGGACAAAGACAGATAATTTTGGGTAAAATTTTATCAGCTTTGATAAATAGAAAATTACTACAAAAATGCAAAGATCCGAGTATGTTTACACTTTTGTGTGTATATTGGTAAGAAGAAAATTGAGCTTGTCATACTAAACTGAGGCTCATCTACTAATGTCATGTCATTCTCAATTTACGAAGATTTAAATAAGAATTCTTTGTAAGAAACTAATGTGATTATTTAATTAGCTAATTGTTCATATGCGCATCTGATTAGAGTTATTGAGGATGTTTTAGTCCTAATTAACAATTTAATATTTCTAGTGGATTTTTACATCTTCAAAATGGATGGAGATAGTGTTGAACATTCAATTTTGGTTTTGTTAGGTAGGTCATATATGAAAATGATCAAGACAAAAATTGATGTAAATGAAAATGATCAAGATGAACATTGATGTAGATAAGGTACTCTTTTCGTTGAATTTGTTGGAGAGATAGTGAAGTTCAATATTTTTGAAGCAATGAAGCACTCGGATGTTTTTTAATTCACTTATTAATGTAATATTGTTGATTCATTTGTACATGATATGTTTAAAGAAGAAAATGCTCAAGATGAGTTGGAGCTTAAAGCTAAAATGGAAGTGAACGAGCAAGTTAATGAAACTTGTAAAGTTGAAGAATCATTGTTAGCAATGCTAATATATTTGGAAACTTTGAATGATGAACTTACTATAACTCACAAGAAAATCTTGCCTTGTATTTTGTAGGTTCCGAAGATAGAATCGAAGGTGTTACCCAATTGCCTAAAGTATATCCATTTAAGTCATGGAAAGTAATTACCTACAATTATTTAAAGAAAGGTTGACTATAGAGCAAGAGGAAGAGCTAGTAGCACTACTTTAGGAGTACAAAACTACAATTTCGTAGATGTTGGAGAGGAAAAAGGCCACGTATAACATTGCGCTTTTCAGGAGGCAACCTAGAATATAATAGTCTTTATTGATTTTGTTTTACTTATATATAGTTTATACTTACTTGTTTTTGAAAAGTAAGTTTATTAGCTTAAGGGAAAAAAGGGTATTAAAATTCCAAATTACTAAATTTCATAAAGTGTGATCATGTCTTATGTTATTTCGTTATTTTGAGTAAAGACCTTAAAATTATATAATACTAAATTCATAAGGCTAGATCACGCCTTATGTAATTTAGTGTTCTGGAATGAAGAGCTTATATTTTTAATACTAAATTTCATAAGACGAGATCTCGCCTTATGCAATTTAGTGTTCTACAATGGAACATTAAGTCATCTTATAAATTATGTTTTAAAAAATCACATAATTCATAAAAATTTTACTTAAATATTTGTTATCATTTAATTATGTAATTTCTTTATTTACTTACACATTTTTATTTAATTTATTTTAACTATTTTATTTTATTTCATTTATTGTAAAAAAGTAAACCTTAATCTTTATGTGTTTCTCTTTTAGCAGGCAATGTTAAAAAAACAACGAAAACAACATAGCTTCTTCACCAAGCACCACGACCCTCCATGACAAACAACTCAACAATAACACCAAAACATTAATAGCTCCCCTCTCACGTAGTCCACAAACAACTCTATTGTAGGTCACCATAATAGCAACTCACTCTTTGCTAAACAGATAATATAGTACACATTCTTTCCGATGCCCAAATCTTAGGAGGGTCCTTTATTTTGTGTTTTATTTCTCTGATTATTTGAGATGTGCGTATCTTATGCATACATTAGGGACAAAGTATAATTTAGTTTTAGGGGAGCGAGTGTTTATATTATGATGAACATTGTGATTTGTTTTTAAACTCATGATACTATGATTTATATATTGATTATTCCTCACGACAGCCTAATAATTTTTCTGATTGTTGTTCATAATAATCCTTAAGTTAGGATACATTTTTAGTTTAAGATCTAATGCATGAGAGAGACAAGCATGATTAATGTTTTCATTAAATTATTTCAAGTATCTCATTGGTTTTGTTGAATGAAAGTGTGTAAGACTTGATGCATTTTTGACACCTACGTGAGCTTTAAGCCTAATGTCGTTTACCATATTTGTTGTGTGTTATCAAACATAGCTTGTTTATGCTAAAACTTTCTTTTGAATATATGTTGAGACCATTTTTTTTGAATTTGTGTATAAAGATGATTAGGGCATTTAGGATAACCATTTTTGCCCTAAACAAGCCTACCTTACTCTTTATCCCTAGAAAATAGTTTGAGTTTTGTACTTTCTTTTCTTGCATAATAACCTTGTTACATGACAAATTTATCTTTTTTGTTGTTGACATCCTTAATGATTTTGAACCCCTAAATTGAAGGAATTGTATCGAGTTTATTTGCATAGGATTTTAACTATATCCATTAAAATTAAATTAATTGATTCAAGTTTCATTATGTGGATTTTTCATATTTTTATAGATAGGGGGAAAAGCCTCCTCTTGATATTTTGTTCAAAAAAAAGATGACAAAAGAAGAAAGGAAAAAAAGAGAAAAAAAGGGATTGAAAGGGATGTTATTTGAATTAGAAGATTTTGGATTGATTTAAGTTGAAACTTGTGTGGATAAATTTGTATAATTTTCTTCAATTTATTTAACCCAAAAAGCTTCTTTTTGTCATGCCTTACCTAAGCCAAGTTACAACCCTTATAGAGTCCCTTTGATTTATACATTAAGTTCATTTTTGTTAAGTGGTGGAGATATGATTCTTAAGCAAGCTTATAGAAATATATCGCTATGTTTCGATTTAAGAGCTTAATGAACCCTAAACACTTTGAGTGTATAGAGTGAAGAGTGTCAAGTCTTGTTTCATTTGATTTGATGGAATTGATGAGATGCTATGTTTTAACAATGTGTCCTATGAGTGCTTATTCTCTTTATTATTATTTTATCTTAAACCTTCAATGTGAATTAGCTTTTGCATATTACTGGATAAGATGAAAGGAGATGAGAGGTTTTTATGAACGTAATTGACTTATTGAATTGAAGTATGCTTAAGAATAAGCAAAAGTCTAGTGTGGGGGATTTTGATAAGATGTTATCTTAATATGTTATTTGGTATTATCTCCTTTGTTTTGGATTTATATTGGTGTTTAAATATGAAAATTAATGTTTGTTTTGTTTTAGGAGATGAAAAGAGGAGATTGCATGAAATTCGGGATATTGTTGGTGATAATCACAAATTTTGGATAAAGTGAAAGATTACTGCAATGGATAAGGGAGATAAAGCCAAATACCACGTTTACTTGAAGAGTTAAAGAGTAAGAAGGAAACTTCCTTCTATCCCTATCATCAAGGGATTGTGATTTGGTTTAGATAAACATCTATGCAAGATAGGATAAAATTAGGTTTAAAGTAGGAAAACATTATAAAAGGGACACTCCTCACCTCTCCAAAGAATGAATCATTCTCTTCTTACTTTTCTCTCAATTCTTTATCTTTCTTATTTTTTTTAGTATTGGAGCAAAAGCCATGTGTGGCTAAACTCAATTATTCTAATTCAAGGAGATTTGATATTCTAGTTGTAACCTTGTAAGGTTTTGTTCTTAACTTTTATTCATATTTTAATTCAAGTATTTCTTATTTTGAGTTCTTATATTTAATGAATGATTAATATTAATTAATTTGACAATTTAATTTAACGTTGATTTTTTTATCGCTATCCATAAATTCAATGATCCATAATTATCATAAAGGATTGGTACAAGTAGTAACTAGGCTATTTATGAATTTGCACATTTAACTTATGATAAATAAGAAAACTAAGTTGAATAGTTACATCTATCTCGATTATTGCTATCATTTATTTAACATGGAATGTTATCACACCTAGTTAATGGATGGTAAGTTTTGGTTTGGATGCTAAGTTTGAAATAATTATTTTAGGAAATTTTGGGACTTATTATGACTATCCTAATATATTTCAGACTAACTACTTGAATTGTGAAAAATATTTTTTTTAGACTAATGATCAATGTTACAATTAGATGAGATCATTCCTTTGAATCGAAATTTATCCTTAAATTTCTCACTTCTATATTTAGTTGATTTGATTTGACATCTTGTTAATTTTAGTTAATTAATCAAATGACCATTTTATTTTATTAATTGAAATTAAGAAACTAGTGTTTATTTCTCTTAGGATTCGACCTGATTTCACAATTACTACAAAAAGTTTGGAGAATCAGAATTAATTTTGAGGGCTTCAACAACTCAATCATACTGCAACTCCTTAGAATTTTCTTTTATCTTAAGGGTATTCCTTCTTACTAAACTAATCCTTATTTAGTTAATCACATAACATAAAGAGGGTGTTCCTTAAGGAATTCACCAATAGATCCTGTAAAGACATATTTAGGATTTATGCTCTTAAAGTTAATTGTTATAGATTAGTTTGGTTTAAACAAAGTTCCCCAAAGGTCTCTGTTATAGTCTAGCTTATAATAAAGAATAAACTTGGTGTAATGGATAGGATCAAAGGCTTAATTAACCTTAATCATACTTTTAGGCTCTATAACTTGAAACCAAAAACACTTAGTCTTCTCCTATTCAAGTGTAGCTACGCAACAATTCTTTAGTTGGGCATTTAATAAGTATGTAATCATTTTTGTCTTAACATAGAATGAGAGAACATAATTCAATAGGCTATATAACCACACCACTTGTCTAATGAAGACCACATCATTTTTAAAGCTGCTTTTGGTTATACCATTCACTTTATATAAGAGGGAAAGGAATGCAAAATTATTCAAGAATCAATCACAAGATACTAAGTCTTTATACAAAGGAATTTAGCATGCATAAAGTAGATAACTATAGTTAGATGCCAGGGATTGAATCTCTTAGCGAGTGCACTTAGAAGATAACATATATAAGGGCAAGTTGAGCTAATAACCTCATAGTGTTTTGAAATGCTTTATCAACATCGAGGTAATGCCTGACACTGATGCTGGCTAAATACTAAATACTGATTCTTGATTGCTTAATTTTTTTTTGGCTTTTGGATAATCGTATAATTGGTTCTAGAGCATTGGTTAACTTTGACATTAATAAAATGGTGTTCCTTAAAAGTTGATCTTATTTTAATACCTTTTTTCACTTGTAATGCTTTTTTCCACTTCATTAAATAAAGAATAATGAATTAGATAAGAAGAACAATCAAATATATAGTAAATAATATATCTCCAAAAAAAATTAAAAATTAAAGAACTTAAAATAATATTTTCATATTAACAATATCTTTAATATTCTATTCACAATAATAATTATTTTCCTTAATTTTTTATTATATTTAATATTTTCAAAATCAAATAACTAAATTAGTAGATCAAAAACAAAAATATACCTAAATGCTTATAAACTTGATGGATACAAAACTAATCAACTATTAATAATATGTTTCTTAATAATATATGTAATAAATTATCACGAAAAAATTATTAATAAGAATAAGGCAAAGATAAAAATTTTCAAAAAAAGAATAAAGCGAAGATCTTTGAAAGAACCCATCCTGGAATTCCCCTTCTGAAACTTGAGAGAGCCCTCTCGGTGACCCCACAGTAGCCCTCCAATTGATATCTAACTTAACTGAAGGGTTCCCGCAAAACCAAGCTTTTCAACTATTAAAAACCTTTTATACTTTAACTTTTACAAGCGTGGAAAATAGTGGTAACATTTTTTTCAATGTTTATTAAAAATTTTGGCAGCATAACGATTGCTTTTATAAGATTTCCAAATCTCAAAAACTTGCATAACACATTTAAAAATACTTTTATATTCACACAAATTTCTCAACTACAAATTATGGACTTCAAGTCCACTCACAAGCAACCTCAAACAAATAATTGTCAATAATCACTACGATAAACTTTAAAAACCTAAAACATATTCAAGCATTTCATTTAAAAGCCTTTATAAACATCCATTCATTACACAAATGTACATATCAAAATGACACAAGCACATCAACACTTGACCATACAACTAATCTTATGATGAAGTCCCAATTACTGCAGCACTTGTACACATACCTGAGGTAGGTTGTTTAAAAACATAAAAATAAGGGTGAGCTAAACGAGCTTAGTGAGTTTAATAAGTTTACTAAAAGTTAACTTTTTTATAACAATAGAACTAAAATATTCCATACAATCATAAAGCTTATGGTAAAACATTTTCCATAACAATTTATCCGTGCATCATCAAATCTGGTAATAATATAACATTTCGTAAAACACAATTTCAAATTTTCTAAAATACTATTTCAAAATGCTTTTCGAAATTAAACTCATAATATAAAATTTTATATTTTCCTTTTTCCTTTTTCCTTAAACAATAAACAGTAGTGGCTATCAGTTTTCTAAAAACTTTAATACTAAAAAATTAGCCAACCACTAGAATCGGTACCATACAATACCTCTTAAATCACTTTTAACATAAATAATGGCAGAATTAATATTTTTATGACTTTCCTTACTTAGCATAGCCCACCACTAGTTTCTTTACCATATAGTACATTAGGCATAAAGTCATAGACTTAGTTCTGCATCGCTTACCCGTAACTGGTTAACCACTATTTACAGAGCAGGTTCTGCATCGCTTACCCATAATAAGTTATGGAGTTGGTTTTGTATTCCTTACCAGTGACTAGTTAATCACTATTTTCAAAGCTGGTTCTATATCACTTACCCATAATAAGTTAATCACTATAAATATACCAGTATAATAACATGTATAAAGCCTACCGATGTATTATAGGCAAAGCAACTCTTACATTTACGACTCATCTTATTTTCTAAATCAAGTATTGGAGAATTCATAAGTGAATTATTTCAATGTAACTCCCAATCATATAAAATTTAACTTTCAAATTAAAACTCATATATTGCCAAAACATACACTTGTAAAATATTATTTGCATAAAACTCAGCATAAATATTCATTTCTTAAAGAACACTCACATGTCATTGATTCTTTTGGAAAGAATTTAGTAATAAAACACAATTAAAATAAACTCACATGTCATCAATTCTTTTACAAAGAATTAAGTCATATAAAATAGTTAAAATACACTTACATGTCATTAATTCTTTTACAAAGAATTAAGTC
>JANSVA010098782.1:0-10683 GCA_025504915.1 Erythroxylum reticulatum
ACATTCAAATAAAACACATATCCCTACCTAGACTTGAACAACACAGTGTCCTCAATATGAGAAGGTGATAACAAACACACATAAAAATAAAATAAATATAAAATAAAGTAATAATAAAAAGAACAAGAAGGGTTCAAGCCATCTCCTTCATCCTTCTGGAGTTCTCCACAAGTCAACTCGTAATTACTTTGGTGTTTATGAAGATTTTTTCTAGCACCTTCTTCCAGCCTAGTTTTTCTACATCTTCGTCCTCTTCGGACTCCTCACTAGTTGAATCCCCTTTTTGTTGTTTTGGGCACTTGAACTTACTTGACCAGTCCTGCCTTTGACATGTGTCTTGCAACTAATATCTCGAAGTTCAATATTATGGGACTTCAACATTTCAGCCCACCATAGATGATGGTGGTTCATGCACTTAGGATAGTAGACTATAAGTCCGTTGCACTCAACTCCATAATAATTAGTTGTAGCCAAAACTAGGTAACCCATTCCTAAATTATTTCTCTTCTTTCGAGCATCAATAATTGCACTAAAATATGGGTGGTTATGCAAACTGTGATGTTATAATCAATGCACCACAACATAGGCAATTCCTTCATCGAACACTTGTTAGTTTCTGTTTTGTCAAAAATGGTTTGGCACATGAATTTGTGCATCAACAAGTGTTCGTGACTCCTAATAAAGTTGTTATTTGCATTCTTAGCATCAAAACGCTCTAACCAAGTTAGTTCTGTCCAATAGGGATTGACACGGAAATCGTCATGCTGATCTACTACGAAAGACTCGGAGAAATAAAAAATTTCATACATGGTGTCATAATTAAGCCCATAGGGTTATCCCTGCAACCTAAACCACAATTCCTTAGGTTTGTTGAATTCATATTAAAAAGATTAAAAAAAGTTCTAAGGTTAGTTCTTTGTACACTGGGAATTGAAATTGAATGTACTGACCCCTTTGAATTTTCTCAACTAAGCTTTCAACCTTGTCTCACAGTTCTAATCTATCTAAAGTTTCAAAAAGAAAATATTTTGGAACCATAATTTATTTACTACAAAGGGAATGGAAACGAGTACATTCCTCATCTGAAAAGATCGAGAAAGGTGCTTCGTAATCAGCTTCTTTATTTCTCTTCCCTCATCCTGAGACTTATGTTGCCCCTGCTGATTGGTCACGTTTAATTGTTTGCTTGATGCACGACATATAGGCTTGTGAATCAGTGGAAGCTGAAAGAAATTTGTAGGTTTGAAATTTTGTAAAGAGAAGTGAGAGTGATTGGAGAGATAAAGTTTAAAGAGATAAAGTGAAAATAAAAGTGAGTGAAAAGTGAAGTTAGAAATGTATTTATAGGTGATTGGATGGTTAAAAGGTAAAATTTAAGTCAAATATGTGTCTATCATTTTTACCCTACCATAGGCCACGATTGTGGGCTGTAATTTTTCACTATTTTTTTCTTCTTCTTTTGTCATTCTCCACTTTCCAAATTCCCTTATTAACTCCTTGTGGCCCTTTTACATCTCTTTGCTTATTTCATCAATCATAGAATTTATGTCAATGTCCTATGCCTTCCAATTTTATTTGAAAATCAAATAACCTAACTACGAAATTCAAACTTTATAAAGACAATTTAAGGAAATTAAAATTCCATGGGATGCCTCCCATGCAGCGTTTCTTTTAATGTCAATAGCTTGATGCTTTATCCTTGAAAACTCAATCGGGATCAATTATGAGCATCTTGCTTCCACCTATTTCGTTTAACTTTAGTTTGTAGACTACAAGTAAGCTACAAATTGCAAAATAATCAGAAGGAAAATATTGATAACATTATGAAAACTAATTAAGCTAAATAATGCTAAAAATTGCAAAATAATCATAAGGACAATATTGAAAGCATTATGAAAACCAATGAAGCTCAATAATGTTATTTTTTTAAGTGAACTGTCAACAAAACAAGGAATAACAAAACTCCCTAAATCTTCCATCGAATCCAAAAGTTTGTCTTGTAAGAAGGCGAGTTGCTCTCTTTCTTCCTTAACCACCTTCGTCTCTTCTTCTTCTTATGCTTCATGAATAGAGACTTTCGTAGCTTCTTCAAACTCGATGTTTGTTGTCATCTGTTCTTTGTCCTTTTATTCTTTAGAAGATTTGAACATATAAATTATCCTGAATGAGTAACTATCCTTCGGATTCTTTAATACATCATTAATGTTCAATGTCACTTGGTCATCATTAATCAAAAGGATAAGGTTCTTTTCATGAACATCTACCCAAGATTTTTCAATGTTCACATATGGTATACCAAGAACTGATGAATAAAAGGAAAGGTTGGCTTTGTTTTCTTCAATCTCTTTCTTCATCTCTTGGTCTTCAACAAGGTGGGGTTCAGTTTGATTTTCCACTATTCTTTCTATGTCTCCCTTCTGCTTAAGTGCGATAGCCTCATATTGCTCTCTTTCATGTATTTCCATATTATTTAGAGAGTCTTCCACACCTCTCTTACAAAATTCACGGGCAATTTGTCTCACTCGAATCTCTAGGTTGTGAATAGACGAGGCATGATTTTCCATTACTTGCTCAATTTGCTCTTCTAATCTCTTCTGGCCCTCTTCCATGTCTGTGAGCTTATCTAAGATCTTGTTCAATTTAAAATCCCACAAATTGGACTCATCTTGCTAAAGTACTAATAGGTCTTTACGTCATAAATAGTCCCTACATTGTTGGACCAATAGAAATTTGGGTGGTTCTTCCACCTCGGAGTGTACATGCTCCAATAAGGATCGCTACTTCCCCAACCTTACTGTGCCTTATTGTAGTTCGCAAAAGTTCCTTACTCCCTATAATATCTATCCTCCATCAATGTTCATTCCATTCCTTCTTGGCATCTGACTCTTCAACTATCTCATTTCTCATTCTAAGATGCCTTGTTGTGTCTCTACTTTACACCCCAAACTTGTTTCTCTATATATTTTTTCTTTTTTTATTTTAAAACAAAAGATTGAAAAAACTTAGACTAAAGAACTAAACTAGTCACCTCCCTGACAACGGTGCCAAAAACATGACCTTAGTGTTCCGATATGTGTAGTTTTCATATTTTAACCTCAATATTCTCTAAACATATGGGTCGTTCACGTACTATTTAAAGTGTTGATCTAACGAGGAGGGTTAATCTAATCCTAAACTCTAAGGTTGACACAAATTGGAAAAATTCAACTGTAACTAATCTAAAACAATAACGTAATTCAATTAATTAACTCAATCAACCAATTTAACTCAAAAATAAATCACGTAATATTAACAAATTAGCAAATTGCAATCCACACACCAGGAATTAACCTAAGGAACTACCAATTGAGTGAAAGGGGAAATTTTTACCTATCTTCAACACTATTCTAATTAATCATAAAATGTTAGATTATTGGTCCTAGACTATCCTAGCGTTGATTACTCTCTCTAGAGTTATAATCAAAAGCCCTAAATTTTAAACCCTAATCAGATTATGAAAAATTGTAATTTCTCAATTGACAATTTATGCAAACGCTAATTGGATCTGAAGTTTTCCACTAGACTATTGGGAACCTATATAAGATCTCTCATCACATAATTACTGATCTGATTGATTTCTTATTCTTATTAAATTAACTAACTCTTGTTAGCCCAATTTAATTATTTTTTATCGATTCACCCTCTTAGTCTATTACCGATTTATGAAAATGTAGAAATCAATCACAATGAATCCTATTCACATAAATAATTAGATTTTTATTGGGTCAAAGATAAAAATAACCCGAAGGTGAGTTTAGACAATCCTTAACATTTATAAATCCTATATCATCAGCTATTTCAATTCTATACATAGATAAAAATGAAAATACACTAAAAATTAGATCTGAATGGATGATGGAGACATTAACGATAAGAAACCTCCTGTTTCAGGAAGTACTTTGTGTAGGCTTCTTCTCCACATCTCTCTTCCTTCATCTCTTTCTCAATCCCTCTATTAAATCTCTCCAAGGTTTCGTGATGGTGGCTGATGCAAGAAGCTCCTCATTTCTGTTGTCTCATTCTTTATATAGTTGATGTGTTCTACGTAGCCCTAGGGTTTTTCTTAGGGACAAAAGGTTCGAAAATCCCTTAAAACTCAACTTTTCTACATGTCTACCTAAAGCAAGCCACAATCGTGGACCACTTGTAAGCTTTCAGTCATGCCTGCCACGATCATGGGCCAAGTCTTATGCTTCTGTCATGATCATAGCAATTTGGTCAAGATTGTGGGTTGTCTCCCTTACTTCTGTCATAATTGTGGCAGATTAGCCACAATCGTGGGTCGTTGTTTCTATCTAAGTCTCTTCAAAACTTTTCCGTTCTTTTCTGTTGACCTAGAAACACTAACAAACACATCAAGGTACCTCAAAGACATAATAATTTGGCTCAAACGATTATACTAACCCATAAAAACACTTAAATACAAATAATTCACATACTAACACAATTGTACCGAAAACACATACTAAACAATTGAATAAACAGATACACATATATCAAACTATACCCTAAAACATGATGCACTTCACACTTATCATAACCCTAGGATCATCTAGGACCAATAATCCGATAATTCATAATCGATCAGGTTAGTGTTAGAGATAGGTAAAAATCCCCATTTCTCTCAATTAATAGTTCCTTTAGGTTGATTCTTGAGTGTGTGTTGCAACTGCTACTTTGTCAACATTTTCGTAATTGATTCTTGGAATTGAGTGTTGTGATTAAATTAAATTCTTTCCTTAGTTTTATTACATTTTGAATTATTGCCATTTGTTTTGGTCTTAGATTTTTGGAGTAGATTATCCCTCCTCGTGGGATCAACACCTTAGGCACTACGCAAACGATCTGTACGCTTGCGGATTATCAAGGTTATTAATTATAACTTACACACATCATAAAACCACGATCATATGTAAAATTGAGAATAAATAATTAATCACTTCAAAATTAGGTGTCATGCATCTCATACAAGTTGCAACATCATATGTGAATGTTCATGAGGAAATTCATAAAAATAATTGTTTATAAAATTATTTTGGAATTTACAAGTATGTACGTTCATCATATTTCCATAATTTCTGAAAACTTCACACATGCATCAGGCTAAAATTAAAATCGTAATAAAATAGAAAATGAAATTAAATTGCAATTTCCTTTGACCAAAATATAATATAACACCTTAAAACATTTTTGTCAAATAAAATTAGAAAAAAAAATTTGGAAGTTTTACGTAAATTTCGAAATCAGCAAATGCATTCTTTTTCCCATAAATTCCCATGAACCAAC
Source organism: Erythroxylum reticulatum (assembly GCA_025504915.1). Lineage (NCBI taxonomy): Eukaryota > Viridiplantae > Streptophyta > Magnoliopsida > Malpighiales > Erythroxylaceae > Erythroxylum > Erythroxylum reticulatum. The sequence goes on from JANSVA010098782.1 coordinate 5,326, forward strand.
ATATGAACAGATGAGAAATTAATTAACATTAAAATAGAAAATGTAATTTAATTGACATTTCCTTTGCCAAAAACATAATATGACTTCTTATAAACATTTTTGTGAAAGAAAATTTAAAAAAAACCATTCTTCTACAATTTATACGAAATTTCCAATCAGTACACATGTCAGTCACAACCTAAAAATCAATTTGCACATGTGATAACTTAGGGTCATTTGATTATGAATCATATAACACATATGAATCATGCTTGTTAGGCAAGATTACTAAATTACCTTTTAAACAAAAGGGTGAATAAGCAAATGGGTTATTAGACCTAATACATTCTGATGTATGTGGTTCGATGTCTATTTATGCTAGAGGTGGTTTTATGTACTTCATTACCTTTATCGATGATTATTCATGACATAGGAATGTGTATCTAATGAGATACAAGTGTAAAGCATTTGAAATGTTCAAACAATTTAGACATGAAGTTAAGAAACAACTTGGAAAAAATGTCAAGACACTTCGATCAAATCGAGGTGGTGAATACTTAAGCGAGGAGTTTCTAAGTTATCTTAGGGATAAAGGGATTGTATCCCAGTGGACTCCACCTTACACACCGTAACATAATAGTGTGGTGAAAAGGAGAAGCTCAACCTTGTTGGACATGGTAAGGTCAATAATAGGCTTAGCAAATCTACCGAAATCTTTTTGGGGTTATACACTCGAGACTGTTATTTATGTGATAAATAAAGCCCCTTCAAAAGTAGTTGATTTTACTCTATATTAGTTATGGACTAACAAAAAACCCTATCTTTCTCATATGAAAGTTTGGGGTTGTCTAACTTACGTTGGATTCAATCACACAAGCTTAAAGCAAAATCTAATAAATGCCTATTCGTAGGATATCATAAGGAAACAATTAGATATCAGTTCTACAATGCTTTAGAGCAAAAGGTGTTTGTCTCAAAGTATGCTGTCTTTTTAGAGAAAGAGTTTCTTCTAAGAGAAGATAGTGGGAGCTAAGTTAAACTTGTTGAAGTTCATAAAGCTCAAATAGACGTAGATCAACTACCTAAACTCGAGATTGTTGTTCATGGAGATGAGACAGCAGTTGAACCTTCTAACACATAAAATTTTTGTAGGTCAAGTAGGATATGTAATGTTACAGGGAGATATGGATTTCTTATAAGTGAACATAATATCATATTGCTCATAGAGAATGATTACCTCGTTCAGGTATTCATCACCTCAATTTGATCAAATTGTTTGACACTTTTGCTAAGTTATTTCTCCACTTCACGTCTAAATTCTTTGAACATTTTAAATGATTAAAACTTATATCTCAGTGGACTCCACCTTACACACTACAACATAATGGTGTAGCCAATAGGAAGGGCATTGGAAGAGGATCTGTAAAGCTTATCTAGAGTCGTTGAAGCAGAGGAAGGTATTAAATGGTCCACTGTCTACTTCAGGTATGTTATTTGTCATTTAGGTTAATACTATTTCTGACAATAATATTTGGGTATTAGAAACTAGATGTGGCTCACACATACATGCTAATATGCTAGGCCTAAGGAATAGCAAAATGCTCAAGAAGGGAGAGATGAACCTATATGTGGGAAATGGAATAAGAGCTAATGCATTAGCCATAGGAACTTATGTATTAGATCTTCGTAGTGGGCTAGAGTTAATTTTGGATAAATTTTATTATGCACCCATTATGACAAAGAACATTTTATCTATTTCATGTCTTAATAAAATAAGATTTCATGTAACTTTTCAAGCAGTGGTGGTGTATGAGAAGTGTTAGTGGACATATAAGGTTTTAGTTGATTCCATTTAGTTCATAAAGAATTCATAGAAATTAGATTATGGAATTTTTATTGGGCACATTTAGAATGTTTATAAGACTCTAGAATTTTTCCAGAATTAATTAAACTTGATTCAATTAATAGATCATGTCAAATTCAACATCTTTTGGAAAGCTGATAAGGCTGACTTATTTGATGACTTGTATATATATGTTTTGGTTATAAGATCTTGATGTTGGAGTTATGTAAATATAGTGCCATGGAAAGCAAGTGTATTTACATGTAACTTAATCTTCTTCAGTTATAGTTTTGTAATGAAAATATTTACTATTAATAAAACAAAAGAGTTTCATTTTTATGAGCATTATATATATAGTCAAAAGGTACTGAGATTTTTTTGTAAGTAATATATATATATACATAGAGATGTATAAAAAACATGTATATTATTATAATCTAAATTAATTGATTCACAGTTGAATAATCAAGTTAGACGCTTAATTATGATTTAGACTGTAGTGTTGCGATTTATCTCCATGTAAGTAAAGGAGTTTACTTCAAGGGAATGATGAGTTTCATATCATGACAGTAGTTGACTATCAATAACGACACTATTAAATTAATCCAGAATCAAGTATGTTTTGAACAATAAAGTAGGTCATTACTTTAGTCTTAAATCATACATTTTAGCATTTGCTTATTATGGACCACAATCTTGATGAGTGGCGAACTCATATATGTTTCATTATAATTCTTGATATGATCAGAATGGATTTTCACAGAGTATTAATCTAGTGTCTACATGTTATAATTATTAATTGAGACGTGTATCAGGGAACATTCACTCAAATAAAGAGTTTATAGCGATATCATCACTTCTAGATGTTTTATGGAGATTGGTGATTAAACTGGCGCCAAGAGTTTGATGGACTAGCTGCCCATCAAGTCTTAACTCCAAGATGAGATCTTGTGTGTTAATCACCATATAGAGTAAAACTAGAGATCTAGAAGGGAAAATCAATATAAGTGTAAAACGGTAATTTTATCCTTTATTGTGCGGATGGCTATAATAAGGTTCATAATAGGATTTGCAATTATAAATTTTATTTGAAATATGTGTTCTTATAATATTTAATAATTCAAAGTTTAACTAATTGTCTTTATTTGAATGACATTTAGTTAATATGCTAGAATTAATTCTAATGAGATTAAATTAATTTTGGCCTATTGGATCGTGAATTTTGTAAGTCCAATAAGATTCCCCACTTGACTTCAAGGAAGGTTATCAAGCAAAGTGAAAAAAAATATAAATGGAGGTTTTAAAGCCCATGATTAAATGTTGGGCTTGTTCTAAATAATGGTTAATTAGAAACCTAAATGAACATTTAGAAATGGGCTAACTTTGATTTAATTTAATTAATTAGATTAATTATATTAAAACAATTTTTTTAAATAAAGGAGAATGAATTTTAGTTTTATTATGTTGAATGTGCAGCTGCACATTTAGCATTGAATTGCTAAATAAAAATGGTATTTATTTTGCAGTTTCATCATTAAATGGAGTAATGATCTTACCATTAAATGGTTTAATGATTATCTTTTAATGATAGCATGTAACATATTAGCATTCATTGGATTAAAGAAGAAAGAGGTACATTAGATGGACCATCTTCCTTCTTTCATCATCAAAAACTAAAATTGATAGGTCTTATTTAGGTTAATAGTCTTTTTTGTATAGCCATCTTGAAGATAAATGAGGAGAGTCTCATTTATTGGCTTCTTTATGATTGATTAAAGAAAAAAGTGATGCATTTGATGCAAAGCTCTTCTTTCCTTTGAGGTTAGCTGAAATTATGAGGGTGTAAGAAAGGTTTCTTGCATTTTTTTATCACTCTCCTCATATATGGCATGAGAGTGCTGAAATTTACATGAAAAGTGTCTCAATTTGGCTTCTTTCTTTTAAGAAAAATCTCCTCCAAAGTTTTCTTCTCCTTTCCTACCAAAGGATCTTATTAACTAAGTTGTCCAAGAAGAACAAGTGGTAGATCGGATTGTTCAAGGATATAATATCGAGAACAGGAAACAATAACAAGAAGAAGAGGAAACGTCAACTAGGAGAGGATAAATTCTCGAGGATAGGATAGCACAGCAAGGAGTTAAAGCTGTAGCGAAGGAGTCGATAATATTATCTTCATCTTGTTCCTACGTTTATTATCCTTATACCGTATCATGTATGGCTATGCGTGTTGGTTGGTTATTTTGCTTTCACTATGTTATGATTTCTAAAACAGTTTTTGAAATCTACTGTTTAACCAAATCTTTCATGTTTTCTTTTCCGATCCAACACTTGAAACATTTTTATGAGATAAGAAATTTATTATTTTGATGTTAGCAGCATGCTAAGTGCATGTGCTTGAAATTTTAGGGTTCCAGAAAATTTTTGAATATTAAATTGGTCTATTTAGTGTTTAGTAGGTTAAACCATTTATCTTGATAATTTTGGCCCTCAAGATACTTTTGACTTATGCTAAAATTTTCTTGATAAATTTGAGATGACCTAGGGATGTTTTAGATGACTAATTGATGTTCAAGAATTTTGGAAACCTAGGGATTAATTTATAATTAATTTAAGTAGAGAATTGCATGTCTAGTGTGACTAGAAAAGGCATGTATACTAAAACTGAAGTTTTTAATTTGGACATCAAAATAATTGAATTATGGAAAATAAAATGCATGTATTGACTTTGAAAATTTCGTAATACTTTTAGAAAATTTGTTTGTCTAATTTTATTTCACAAAATGTTTATAAGATGTTATATTATGTTTCTGTCAAAGGAAATTGCAACTGAATGTCATTTGTTATTTTATTTCGATTTTAATTTCACCATGATGCATGAATAAAGTTCCGGGAAATTTTGGAAATTTGATGAACATGCATGCTTGTAAATTCTAGAATAATGTTATTAATAATTATTTTTATGAATTTCCTCATGAACATGCACATATGATGTTTCCATGTGTATGAGATACATGACATCTATTTTTTAGGTGATTAATTATATATTCTCGATTTTACATGCATGATGGTAATGTATGAAAAGTGTTACTGGATATATGATGTGTTGGCTAATTCCACTTAGTTCATAAAGAATTTCTAGGAATTAGATTATGGAATTTTTTATTAGGCACATTTAGAATGTTTATAAGACTTTAGAATTTTTCCAAAATTAATTGAACTTGATTTAATTAATAGATCAAGTCAAAGTCAACATTGGTCAGCTTTTGGAAAGCTAATCGGGATAACTTGTTTGATGACTTATGTGTATGTGTTTCGGTTATAAGACCATGAAACATTTTTATGAGATAAGAAATGCATTATTTTCATACTAGAGTATGTTAAGTGCAAATGCTTGAAATTAGGTGTAAGGACCTAACATATAACCAAAAAGTATTATAACATGTTTAGGGTGCATTAAGAACTGAACATAACAAATGAATTAAGTGCATTTAAGTATAGTAAGAGACATAATGGTACTTAATGTAAAAGATTTGGGT
>JANSVA010098793.1:0-10683 GCA_025504915.1 Erythroxylum reticulatum
TGCATGTTTTCTTTAATTTGTTTTTATTAGTTAGTTTCATTTTATTTTCTTTTTCCAAAAATCCAAAACCCCCTTTTCCTAAACACTGGTTAATTTCATTCCATAAACTTTACACACACTCTCTATGGGATTGACCTAAACTCGCCACTGCTATAGTAGTAGTCTAGTTATTTTATTTGACTAGTGTAACGACGTACAGTCGCTCTGTAAAATTTCAAATACTTTTATATTCACACAAATTTCTCAACTATAAATTTTGGACTTCAAATCTACTCATAAGTAACCCCAAATAAATAATTCTCAACAATCACTACGATAAACTTTAAAAAGCTAAAACATATTCACGCATTTCATTTAAAAGCTTTTATAAACATCTATTCCTTACAAAAATGTAAATATCAAAATGACACAAGTACAATAGCACTCGATGATACAACTAATCCTGCAATGGAGTCCTAATTACTGCAACACCTATACGCATACCTGAGGTAGTTTATTTAAAAACATAAAAATAAGGGAGTGTTAAACGAAATCAATGAGTGTAATCAGTTTACAAAAATGTTGTACTCTTCATAACAACATAAGTGTAATATTCCCATACAATCATAAAGCTCATGGTAAAGCATTTTCCATAACAATTTATTCGTGCATCGTAACAATTTGTACTCAAATAACATTTCCTAAAACCCAATTTCAATTTTCTGAAATACTATTTCGAAAGGCTTTTTTCGAATCTAAGCTTATCATATAAAAGTTTCTATTTTCCAAATTTATTTTTCCTTAACCAATAATCAATGGTGACAATAAGTTTTATGAAAACTTTTATACTGAAAATAAGCCATTCACTAGAATTGGAACTATACGGTGCCCTTCAAATCGCATTTTAACATAAATAATGGCAACAGATGACTTTCCTTACTCAACATAACCCACCACTAGTTTCTTTACCATACAGTACATTGGGCCTAAAGTCACAGAGTTGGTTCTGCATCGCTTGCCCATAACTGATTAACCATTATTTACGAAGCTGGTTCTGCATCGCTTGCCTGTGATAGATTAACTACTATATACCGGTGGTTACGGAGCTGGTTTTGTATTGCTTACCTGTAACAAGTCACAGAGCTGGTTTTACATCACTTACCTGTGACTAGTTAACGAGTATTTAAGGAGCTGATTTTACATTGCTTACCTGCAATAGGTTGACCATTATAAATATACTGGTATAATAACATGTATAAAGCCTAGCGGTGTACCATAGGTAAAAGCAACTTTTACATTTATGGCTCATCTTATTTTCTAAATTAAATATGAGAGGATTCATAATTGAATTATTTCAATTTAAAACTCATATATTGCCAAAACATACACTTATGCCAGCAATATTCACTTGTAAAATATCATTTGCATAAAACTTAGCATATTTATTCATTTCACAATTAAATGAAAATCATTTGCATAACACTCAGCATATTTATTCATTTCACAATTAAATGAAAATCATTTGCATAAACTCAATTTTAAGTACACTCACAACTTGTTACTCTATAAATAGAAACCATTTGTGTAAAATCAATTTAAAGAATACTCATATGTCATCAATTCTTTTGCAAAGAATTTAGTCATTTAAAACAATTAAAATACACTCACTACTTGCTAGTTTCCTTTTCACTACTTTGAAACCCTTCAGTTGGTTTCGTTTTTTGATCCGAAATGCTATACACTCCATATACTAATTTTTCTCAAAATAATAACATAACACTTCATTTAATAATTCCAATACCACAAATACGCTTAATGACCATCCTTAATCACATTCACATGGTCATTACATCATAACCATACTTTTATACCAAAAATGTCTTTAAGGCTAAACTTAACATATTATACATTAAAGTCTTCCAATTCAATTCCATTTGATTTCTAACACTTAAAAATAAATCTAAATTCACTTCCAAGACATTTTAGTACACACATTTAAGCCATAAAATGTCATTAACAATGTTATTACAAAATCAAGCTCTCTAGGTCAAATTTCATCCAAAACCAATTCCAAACCAATTCCTTTTCATTTGTTTACTTCATTAGCATCAAAATAATGATATGAACACCATCAAACATCAAAATAGAATTTTGGATCATAACATATTAAAAACCCCAACCTTGGCCGAAAACTCATCTAATCATGGCCATAGTTTTTTTTTCATTCATTCATCATTAAATTGACTTCCTAATGCCATTCATTAATAGTAAATCATCAAATAACAACACAAGACACTTTAGGCAATAGATATCACCTTTCACTAAGTTTGACCAAGGTTCCATACACTTGATTCATGTTATTTTCTTATCCCAATTGCTTCCAATGCAATAAAATCTTAATAATATATCAAAAGGGTGTATGTCACACCATCAAAACCAAATCTAACTTAGAACCTAACAAATCAGATTTTTCAACAAGATTAGGAAGGTTACCAAATCGTTTTCTTCTTCTTCTGCACTTAAATGACTATCGAACTTTATTGGATGCTTGGTTGGAGGTAGAAGAGCGTGAAAAATGGTTTGGATTACTTGACTTTGGCTTAGTCGTAGCTCTCTCTTCTCCTTTCTCTCTCTTTTTCTTCTTTTTTCTCTCTTTCTCTACGTTTCTCTCGTCACTGGCCAGTCACAACGTTTAGAGAAGATGAAGTCTTTGTTTAATTACAAATTTGCCCCCATTTCCATTATAATTACACCTTTATCCTTAATAACATCTTATAATTACAACTTTACCAAAATGTCTCATATTTACACTTTTATCCATACCACTTGTCACCATTTAATTGGTTTTCTCCTAATAACTCATTAATCCACTAACTTTTTGTAAAAAGACCAAATTGCCCTTAATGAATACAAAAAGACCAAATTGCCCTTTAATGGATTTAATTCACTAACTAACCGAATTAAATCCCAAAAATATTTCACAACTATCTTATCATCAAATTGACCGTGAAATACTCTAATTAGGGTCAATACTTGTTGATTGGAAGCTTTTAAAAAATTCGAATGAGTTTAAAATCATCAATACTTATTATTTCCGAAAAATGGCATTTTAACCATAAACTTTCGGAACTCTTGAAATTCATTTGATTGGGCTTATTTTTGATCAATTTCAATATCATTAGACTCTAATACCTATTTTGGGTATTTTTCAAGTTTTCGAGGTTGGGCCCCCAAAATCACTATTCAAGTGAAAATTCTATTCACTTAAATTCACTATTCATCCAAAAATACTATGCACCAAAATTATCCAGATTTCATTCAGAAGTGTCGTTTAAATCCTCAAAGCACATTTTGGAGTTTTTAAAACTCGTTTAGACCCATTCCATAACTTTTTGAAGTTTTAAAAAAATTTCTACGAAATTTCTAGTTGAGTCTAGAACCATTTATGGTTTATCCGTGATCTCCATTATAACCTCAATAATACTTTTAAATGCTTAAATTACTCTAGTATACCATAAATATAGCATACTCTATAAAAAGAATGTACAACATATTACACAGTACAATAATCGAACTAAGATATTACAAAGTCCATGAATAGTAAGGAGTTTGATGAGAAGAGACAAAAAGAGTTGTGTTACTGGTGCGATGAGAAATACACTTTGGGACACAAATGTAAAAAGAAGTAGTTTCAACTTTACATGGTGAAGGAAGAAGAGATGGAAGGAAATGAAGAAACAAACAAAGATAAGGAAGCAGAGTTGTCTATTAATCCAATGGTGTTTATGGAGGCAATATGGGGGTTAAGAGACTTACAAGAATTCAAGCAAATGTGTTTGATTGGCAACCATTATAATGGACCCTTGCATATCCTCATTGACAGTGAGAGCACTCATAACTTTCTTGATGAAGGGTTGATGTTGGACCCCAATTTCGGAGCCCAACATTTGGAGTCATCACATGTGAGCATATTACCCTATAGGGTTATTTCAGAGAACCCTCATTAGTCATCATCCCACAAGATTGGTATGCTCACACCAGTCAATCGCCCAAAAATCACAATTTAACTTCTTCAAAACAATTTTATATCTAATTCTCTAGTTTAATTTGAAGCAAGAACCATCTCAATCGGAGCTCTATAGATGAAGTTATGCTCAAGAAGCCAAAGTATGTTCATGCCCCAGTCATGCTCCCTCAACCGATCCCTTACTGTCTTTCCATCAATCTTTTTCATACCAAAACAAAAAGCTACCAATTTTTATGGAGAGATAGATAAATGTCTTAGGAATTCATTTCTTCAAGAATCACTTCATTTGGAGATCGGAGGATGAAGTTATGGACAAAAGAATCAAACCTATTTATATCCTCAATCATATTGAACCTATCTTGGGACAATTGCTATAAATTTCATTGGAGACCTTATTGAGATCATTCTTATAAGGTTTAAAAGAGGACTTCTAGATCTACAACTTTTATGAAGATCATAAAGCAATATTTTTCCATTTAGAGGGTCAAAAATGCAAATTGCCGCGAGTATACAATGTATGTCCGCCTAACGGACATACACGAGGTTAGGGGCCATTTTGGACCCGAGAAGGTCAATGTCTGTTGGGATCTTGGGGGTCCTCAAAGACCTAAAAAGGTCCGTTTAATGGACCTAAATTCCGTCTAACAGACATAGGGGTTACCTAAGCCCCTCCAAAGCCTCGGCAATGCTTCCTACATCCATTCTAACATCATATTCACTCATAAACTTCCCAAATTCACGTTTTTTAATACAACGACAATCCTTAAACATTCAATTACCAATTTGAGTGCATTAAACTCCCAAACCTTAACTTAAAAGACTTATAAAATACACAAACTCTCATCATTACCATAGTTATCATGTTCATACCTCCTATGTAGCAACATCACTTATAATGCTCATATCTCTCAACTTTGATATCCAAAATTTAAATACTTTATAGCGTTGGAAGGCTAAGAAGATAAGATACAAGTTTATAGAAGACAACTTTGTATAGTTCTTCCTAGATCAATCTAGTTTTCCCCCTAAATTCAGGATACAATTCCTACCCCTATGAAAAGCTTGAAAACATAATATAAAGACTTGGGAAATAATAAGCAAAACATAATGCATATGTATTTCATTAACATCAAAAGATAAGAGTTTTACAACGCTTTAGTGGGCATTTCGAGACACCTTACATCATTATCCAAACATGCAAACTTTAAAGAAACAATAATTTCTTAAAATGCGACTAAAGCCTTGTTGTACGTAATCTAGCTTCAAAAACAAAATATGCAAAATGGAGTGATGCCTTGACTCTCGACTCGATCACTTGATATCTTGCTCATCACCTGAAAGATGGGAAGGAAGGGGGTGAGCTTAATGCTCGTGGGTAACAGTTTTATAATTAGCAATAAGCATGATTATAGCCTCATTGAATCATAAAACACAAATTCTCAACTTATCAAGCCAATTCACAACTCATATAATTCATACATCCATCAAACTTGCTAATGCATCCCATTCAATTAAACATATCATAATCAGTTAAACACATCAGAATATTTTGGGTGGATTCGTAACAGAACATACTACACATTTTCCATAAGGGTCCTATATAGCCGTGAACAAAACGTACTATCGCAATCCCACAAAATGGTTTTCTGTAGCCATAAACTTATGGGAGTTCGTGAAGGAACTCCAAGCTACTAGCGGGAAGGTGGGAGAAACTTTTTAATCAAGTGCGCTTAACAGACAAAACAGACCACCACAAACCCACATAACATGTTATTCATGACTAGAAAACGAATTGCCCAAATGACACATTTTGAAAACTTGTCTTTCATGAGCATGACATATTTCACATGCAATTCCATCATCATTTCACACTTCATCAACCAAAATCCTATACCAATCATGTAGCCATTTCCCAAATCATTCACAAGCAACAAATATAACAATTATGAAGAAATTTGAAATCATTCTTAAAGCATTTTAAGGAATAATAAATGCATATTTTTAAGGTAGTTGGAAATCATTTAATTCCATTTATTTGAAAGAAACTTTAATGGCTTATTAACTCAATTATAAAAATGTCACGCACCTTAATTTCCTTTCTTGAAAACTTGCTCAAGGATGTGTCTCCTCTTGCTCCTCTTGCCTCCCTTCAACATTGACAAAATCCCCATTCAATATGAATTCCAATTAGAAAACCCAAAGAAACCTATATATAAAATTGATCCTAGAATACTTATACCTATGCATTTCCTAAGCTTTTTGAACCAAATCTCTTCAAAAAATGCAAATATTAAAACAAAAACTTACCTTGAATCTTCACTAAACAATGAGTTTCTTGGCTCTAATGGAAGCTCTAATCTTCCCCTTCCTTTTTCCCTTCTTGAACACCTTCAAAATCACTCTTTAGAATTAAGAAAAATTGAAACCTAGTTGACCTTCCTTCTTTTCTCTTCTTTCTCTCTTTTTCGTGCTTCTCTCTTCTGTCTTTTCTCATTCAAGTTTTTGACTTCTTCCAAATGCAAAACTACAATCTTTCACCCCTTTTATACCATTAATGATTGCACAATGTCCATTTTCCCCCTCCTTAATGCTTTAAAACTTTCCCACTTAAGTGATCTTCCAAAAATACCCCTTATGCAAACTTAACACCTTAACACTTTAATACCCTTAACCTATATCATATTGCCTTACTCACATTAACATGCTAAATAATTCTAATATAAATTAATCTAGCAAGACCCTAAAATTAATCTAATCATACTTATTCATCTAGAAAAAAAATTTCAGGGGCCAACATTTTTTCCCCTCTTAAAAGAATTTTGTCCTCAAAATTCTTACCTGAATCATTGAAGAGGTGTGGATACTTTTCCCTCATGACCTCCAAGGGCTCCCACGCGGTCTCTTCCACATAATGGTTTCTCCATAGGACGTTGACTAGTTGAACTGTCTTGTTCCTGAGGACCTTTTCCTTGGTGTCTAAGATCTCCACTAGAATCTCCTCGTAACTCATCATCTCTCAACTGAACCTCAATGGTCTGAATGATGTGGGAGGGATCCCATCTATGCCTCCTTAGTATGGACACATGAAAGAAGTCATGTATTTGTGAGAGTTTTGGTGGCAACGCCAACCTATAGGCTAGTGGTCCAATCCTCTCAACAATCTCATAGGGACCCATGTATCTCATACTCAACTTGCATTTCTTGTCAAGCCTCATGACTCCTTTCCAAGGAGACATATTAAGAAAGACCTTCTCACTAATTTTGTACTCCATCTCCTTTTGGCGTGCATCAACATAACTTTTCATTCTATCCTATGCTGCCTTAAGCTGTTGCTTAACTAAGTTGACCTTGTCTACTGTTATCTGAAGTAACTCTGGCCCTATCAGTTTCCTTTCTCCTTCTTCATCCCAACATATCGAAGTTCTACGTCTCCTTCCATACAGTGCTTCATAAGGAGCCATCTGAATGCTTGAATGGTTCGAATTATTGTAAGAAAATTTGACTAATGGAAAATGCTCGTCCCAAGCTCCTTTGAATTCTTCCGAATGGTTATCTCAGATTGACCATCTGTTTGGGGATAAAAAGCCGTGCTAAAATTCAACTTGATTCCTAGAGCCTCTTGTAAGCTTCCCCAGAATCTTGAAATAAACTGAAGATCCCTATCAAAAACTATAGAGTCAGGACTTCTATGTAATCTCACTATCTCATCAATATACTTCTTTGCTAGCTCATGCAAAGAATCAGTTTGTTTAATTGCCAGATAATGGGCTGACTTCGTCAAACGATCCACAATAACCCATATGGCATCATGCCTCCTACTAGTCTTAGGCAAACCTATAAAAAAGTCCATAGTTACCCGTTGCTACTTCCACTCAGGGATGGACAATGACCTTAACTTGCCAGAAGGTGCCTGGTGTTCAGTCTTGACTTGTTGACACACTAAACACTTGCTCACATATTCTGCTACATCTCTCTTCATGCCTTTCCACCAAAAATGCTCTTTTAGATCTTTGTACATCCTAGTACTACATGGGTGCATGACATAAGGCGCATTATGTGCGTCATCTAGTATTTCATCCTTTATTTCCTTAACATTTGGGACAGAAAGTCTGTTTCCTATAACCATGAGTCCATCATCCCTCACTACCACTTTAAATTTCTTGCTATTCTTAATTTCTTCGCAGAGGTTACTTAATTATGCATTATGTGCTTGTAACTCAATTTTTTCCCTGAGTGTCGGTCTCACTTTGAAATTAGCAAGAATATAATTTGGTTCGTCTTGTTTCAAGCTTATCCTAAACTTAGCCATCTCCTCTAATAACGACAGATGAACTATTCGAACATGAGCTATAGATAATTTCCTACTTAAGGCATCCGCTACCACATTCGCTTTTCTTGGATGGTAACTGGGCGTCATTACGCTAGTTAAAATAAAACAATTAGACTACTACTATAGCAGTGGCGAGTCTAGGTTGATCCCATAAAGAGTGTGTGTAAAGTTTATGGAATGAAATTAACTGGTGTTTAGGAAAAAGGGGGGTTACGGATTTTGGAATATGAAAATAAAATGAATCTAACTAATAAAAACATTTTAAAGAAAACATGAAAAATGATAAATATGGGGAATTCGGTAGGGACCTAGTTCTTTGATTTAATCTCAGCCTATATCCTAATTAAGCATATTTCATTAATTTGTTGTTCTTTAACCTCTCCTAGCAACTATTAACCGTAGATTAAAAATTAACCCGAGTTTTGCCTTAGGTTTTGTTTAATCAAGATACGATTGTTAATTAAACCTAACCACCGAACAACCTAGGATACGATCTCTAGATTTAATTAGGCAGTAGCATTACGAATTAGGAAAACTGATTAATCAAGGCAATAACCACATACGATGCGTTATTTAACCTAGGCCATATTATCCCTAATGATTACAAATCAATAGTCGCTACACATGAATTTCAACATAACAATTACGGATTATATCAAAATTCTTGCAATGGGTTTGCAATTAACAGTTCAATGAACACATTAAAATCATTAACTCACAATACCTAATAGGTTCATACATAAATAATCGAATAATAACGAAAAGCTGATTACCCATACACAAAACCCAATTCAATCAACATAAGATAACACAATCAATTCCTAATGAGAGAAAGAAACAATAAAATAATAAAAAATACTTAACATGGGTCATCGACGTCGATGTCACCTCCAAGCCAGCATTAGGATGCCTAGCCCTTCATGGGTCTTTCCCATAAAAATACTTTAACCTCCATCTTAATCCCTAGCCAAAAATCCCTTTGACTTCTCCTCACCACGGCAAGCTCCTCTGTTGGCCCCTAAAATTTTTTTTTAGCATGATGAGACTAATTTTGGGGTCTTGCTAGATTATTTATGCTGGAAGTTATTAGCTTGTTAATGTGGCTTAGATAATATGACATGGGCTAAGGGTTTTGAACTATTAAAGTAGTGGGAGAGTGTGAGGCCAATTTTGGCAAGTCACTTAAGTTTAAAAACCCTTAGGCATTAAAAGAAGGGCAAGGTGGACTTTTATCACTCATTAAGGGTAAAATGGGAAGAAATAAGTGTAGTTTCCTTCCTTAAGAGGGGGAAAAACAAAAATGGGAGAGAACAAAGTGAAATAACAAAACCAAAGAGAGGAAGAAGAGAGGTTTCAGTGGTTGAGAGGAAAGAAAAGAGTTGAGCTAGGGTTTCATCTTTTCTAAGCCTTCTGGAGAGATTTTGGTGTTATACAAGAAGGGAAAAAGGTAGAGGAAGATAAGAGCTTTCTTTTGAAACAAGTAATTCTTCATTTGGAGAAGATTTGAGGGAATCAAGAAGGACAAGAGGAGCAAGAGGAGAGGCATATTTGAACAAGCCATAATCAAGGACTTCAAGGTGGGTATCACTTTTATAGTTAGGTGATAATATAATAAAATTTTTCTGTCAATAAATGACAGTAATTAATTTTGCAACCACTTCATTCATGTGCATTTAAAGTTGTTAAATGTTGCAAGATTGTCCTACATGCATGTACATGATTTGTGTGATAATTTATGGAAAGTTATTTTAAAAATGATTCTTTGAAATGATGTATGATTATGAAACCATACTTTTGGAAATGGTTTTTACGATATAACAAGCATATGAAAAGCAAGTTTTCAAGAGAATGTACCTTTTTAGGCACCCAGCTTACAAGATTTTGAAATCTCTATGTTATGTGGGTTTGTGGTAGTCCCTAAAGAACCGTTACGTTTACGTTGACCCAAGTATAGGCTTCTCATGCCTGCTTGCTAGTGGCATGGAGCTCTCTCAAGGACTCCCTCAAGAATTCATGAGTACACAGGACCATTTCATTGGAAATGTGTAGTGCGTCATGTTTCGGACTTTCCCAAACTATTTGATGTGTTATGTGTTCATGACAAGTTGATTGGAGTAATACATTCATAATTTGCATACCCATAAATTTCTGTGTGAAAAAATGTTCTAAAAATGTTTTTGCTTATTACAAACTATAAAATTGTTTCCTATAGGCTTTAAGCTCACCCCCACTTTCCCCCCCATAAGCAGGTGATGAGTAAGAGATTGAGGAGTCAAGGGCCAAGGCATCACTCCACTTTTGAACTGTTGTTGTAATTTAAGCAAATCTAGTAAATCAAGGCTTTAGT
>JANSVA010098833.1:0-10682 GCA_025504915.1 Erythroxylum reticulatum
CTCCCTTCATGCCCCAGTTGTTTGAGTCCAACACTCCTGAGCCTCCATAAGTCTTCAGTGGTTTGTTTGTTCTTGTAGGCTGATCTAACAGGGCCCAAACCTTCAGTCATCTAGGCTAGCTCCATCAGTTGAACCAAGGAATCCATCTGGGCCATCTGAAGCTCAGCCCTGATATCCTCCTTCAATCCATTCATAAACGCTGTCGTTACCACCTCCACTGGCACATCTCTTAGCATTGATGTTACAACTTCGAATTTCTGGGTGTATTCAACCACTGTCCCTGTCTGCTGGATCTTCAACAGCTCCACTAATGGGTTTCCCACCTTTGAGCTGCCAAACCTTCGAATCACCGCTCTCTTAAACATCCCCTACTCTTCTATTTGGTGACCAGTTTTGTCTCCATTGATGCCAACTTAGGGCGTCTCCTTCCATACCAATCGTTGCTGCCTGTAACCACTAGTCTTGTGACATCCCATTCAGCTGAAAGTACCGCTCTACCCGAAAAACCCAGCCAAAAGGATCCTCTCCATAGAACAAAGGGATTTCAAGCTTTCGATGATTATTCTCCATTCTTATCGGTTCAGTCTGAGCTGAGGTCTCTTCTTCAAATTTTTGTTCTGATATCTCTTTGACTGCCCCGGATACCTCCTTATCCTTCCCCTTATTCTCTGTTCTCCTTAAAAGTTCGAAGATGGAGGAAATGTCTCCTGCCATCTTATCAAACTTGGCCTCAAGCCCCGCAATATCCTCTACTATCCTCAACATTTCTTTTTCTACATTATCGATTCTAGCCTCCATCCTTGTTTAAGACTATTCTGATACAAATTTATTAAAGACCACCTGCTCTAACAAAATGACAACCATAAATAGCAGAAACCTGCACTACAAGCAGACACAAACAGCAACAGACTAGGAAGAAATATGGAAAAGAGATGAAGGGATAATGAAATTGATATTCCTCAGCTATACTTCGAGAGCTAGCTAAATCTCCAGACATTCACCTTTCAGTCTATTATAACCGAATACCCATTCTCTCTCCCATAACAAAATTTTATTCCCCTTTCTAACTAACATCCACATGACTCACCCCCCTCTAAGATTCCCCAATTTACCCTCACATACTGCCTGAATTGCTTGACTTCGTATTCCTCCTCTTACTGTATTGCTGCTGGAATCTAGTCTCAACAAAGACTGTTGACTAATCATCTTATTTCCATTTTGATTCAACAATTCAAGAAGGTATAGTTTGCAATGACCTTCATTTATCTCAAAAAAGAAGTGAAATTCCTAGAGTTGATCTTTGTCTGCTGGAGAA
The DNA here is from genome assembly GCA_025504915.1 of Erythroxylum reticulatum. Taxonomy (NCBI): domain Eukaryota; kingdom Viridiplantae; phylum Streptophyta; class Magnoliopsida; order Malpighiales; family Erythroxylaceae; genus Erythroxylum; species Erythroxylum reticulatum. Next base: position 1,316 of record JANSVA010098833.1, read on the forward strand.
GAAACTAATTTATAGGAGTGAACAAAAAATTAATAGCACCATTAAAGTATGGTTTAGGTCACTTGAGGCAGGGAAAATTTCCCATTGAATATCACTTGGACTAATCTTACCTTAACGGGCCTTGGTGAATTGTAAGTTTGTGATGCTGTTACTTATATATTACAAGTGGAAGTGAGAATAAAGTCCATAAAAAATACGACTAAGGAGACAAACATTTTGACCTTCCTTAAGCTGATTACCATGTTTTGAGCTATCCCTTTGTGGGAACTTGATGATTAGCATAGGCTGCGCTGGAATTTGTTCGGCTAATATCCATTTAATTGAATACTTATTAAATATGACACACTACCTGCTTTGAACATTGCTTTAGAATTTCTTCTATATTTTTTAACGTCATTGAACTTATTGAGGATTTTGATGATTGTGCTTAAAAGATAGTTCCAAATGGTAATCTCTTGGATCTCATCAACATAGCATTTTGGTGTTTGGCTAAAAGAGGTACTTGTGGCCTACCTTATTGCAATTTACATTTAAATGAAAATCTAGTTTGAAAATTTCTTCAGATAATATAAATAAGTTAATGCATATTCATTTTCATGTCTTCATTGTTCATTTTTCATTTTTGAAATTGTTGCTGCTGTTATGGTTAAAGGTAAGCACATTGGTAGGCCTTCGTTTGGGGTCTTTAGTTCTAGGGATTAATGACATTTGGTAGGAAAACCAATGTTGATGATGTGGACTTGGCCTCTAGTTTGGGAATTTTCATGGCCAATTAATTGCCATGTAATGCTTGTTTCTTTGGATTCTCCCACATCAATGGTTTTTCTTTAATGACGCCATTCAAATTCTAAACAGGGTTATTGTGTGTCCTTTCAAGCAAGGAAACTAACTAGGAATACTTGAACAATCATTTCACTTATGTATCTCCTAAAACCCTTTTGAAATATGCTCTAAGCCATCATACTTATAGTCACTGCCATGCCCACCACCATATTCATATCCATTTGAACAAGGCCTACCATAACCATTGTTTTCACTGCTGCCCTCTCTGTAGGAACCCAATGGCAATGGGTGTGATTTCCAATGGAAGAATTGAGAGTGGATGGCATGGCTTCTCCTTCCCCAACCCCAACCCACTTCATGGGGCATTACATTTTTTCTTATTTGAAGGACATTTTCATCTTTTTCATGATTAACCCATACCTTTTTGTGGAACTAAAGATGGTGATGTTGGTGGAAGAGAAGAGAGTAAAGGAGACAAAAATAAAGAAAAAATTAATGGAATAGAAAGAAGTGAAAAGAGTACAAGAACAGGAGCCAAAAATTTTATTATTACCTTATTCCTGGACCTTTTCCTTCAAGAGTTTTCATTAGTATAGCATTTAACACATTTGATGTTTATTTATGGTAATGACAAAAATATTGAAACAAATAGGGGAACTTATGAACTAGTTAGTAACAACAATTTCACATTTTTAATAATTGTAATTTTTGTATTTAAAGAAATTTTGTGTTGCTTGTGTAATTGATTTATAAATCTCTAATAAGTAGGTTTTTGTTTTTTTTATTATAAATCATCAAACAACTAGAATTTTATTTTTTTAACAAAAGAATGAACTAAAAATATAAAATAAAAACAAAAAACTACAATAGGAAAATAGAAATGGAGCTAAACTATCTCTTAAATATCTTTTGGATGAATAACACATAAAGGAAGCTTGGTAATTTTAATGTCTGCACATTTTTTTTTTCTTATCTGTTTCGTGAGGTATCTTACTGATAATAAGTTGAGAACAGTAGCATACCTTATTTGACTGGATTCATTGTGCTATCACACCCTTTATCATCTCTAACCTTTTTTTAAGTCTCAACAATCTTCTCTCTCTTTTTATATTTTTCTCTTTTGTACTTTGGAGTTTCTTAAATATATGCTTAGGCCTTTAGTTTTAGTTCAGATATGCATTGAAAAGTGTTCTTATATAGCATTTGATGCTTGAAGTTTGTCTTCCTAATACTCACTTGATTTTGGTCCTCATCACCAGTTGCTTGCCATTATGGAATTTAGTTTTCTCATCTGGTTATTCATGCTGTTTAGTTGAAGAAAAGCTAGAGACTGGACAAGGCAAAACAGCTTTTTGTCGCTTCTTTTCAAGATTTTGTACACCAATCTTTTTGGAGGTATTGATGCATCCACACAAATTCATATTTTCAGTGCATGGTATACTTGATTTTCTCTTCTACGAGTTCTAACATAGGTTGTACGTTGAATCTTAGTTCATTCTTGACATGATTTCTTGCATAATTTTTGATGAAACGAACTTGGTAAAGCAATTCTTTTTGCTTTTCAGTCTTTTGTTTTAACCTTTCTAGCAGAGTGGGGGGATTCTAGCTAGATTGCAACAATTGCTGTAAGTTGATTTTGTTTTCTTTTACTTAGTTTAGTGTAGTGCTGCATTGAAAGCAGATTGATAGTTTGACCGGTGCCTGGTTCATGTTTAGTTTGTCAACGTGGATTTTTTCAAATAATTGAGCTAAATGCTTGAAAGGAAGAAATGTTGCTCTGGGTAGCGACCATGTTCAACTTATTTGATCCCTAATCTGAACTTGGTGCTTAACAATGTGAAAAAGGATATTTAAGTTATGCTCTGTAAAAAGTTCTTTTTGAGGTATTTTAAGTGTAGATAGGACCGGTGGATGGTCTAAAGAGTTCTTGTAAGTTTACAACTCCAATACACTCAGAAAATGATAAGTTTACAACTCCAATACACTCAGAAAATGATAAGTTACTGTACATTTATGGTGTATGGTTTGCTTACAACCAAGACAATTGTGTATTTCAGCTTGCAACACATAAAAATGCTGTTGGTGTAGCTGTTGGGGCTACAGTAGGACACATTATCTGTACATTTCTGGCCGTTGTAGGAGGAAGCATGCTAGCATCTAAGATCTCTCAAAGAACGATTGCTACTATTGGAGGCTTGCTTTTCCTTGGATTTTCTTTGTCTTCCTATTTCTATCCTCCCGTATGACGAAGTGTCACATGTAAATCCGTATTTTATTCCTCTCTACGTCAATTCCTGATTTGTTTCTTTAGGTTTTTCTTCTGCAATTTGTATTATTCTCTTTTACTTAAGTGGATTTATGCTAAGTGGATGTGTTATGGGAACTAGTCATTCTTTTCTAGCCTCAGATATGTATAAATGAATGTTCAAAGCTAAAATGCAATCAAATTTTATCGTCCTTAGAATTTGAAAGGTGTTCACCCTCTTCTTTGGATGTAAAAAGAGAACTAGCTCGATACAAAAAAAGAGCCGTACAACACGATGTGCGTAAAAGTGAAGTCCTATTTTTTTTTCAGGATTCTTGATTACTAGAGAATTTTGGTTGGAAAATTATCTCCATTTTCAAGACCTAGAAAAAGAAAAAAGATATGAAAGTATGAACACTTGAAAAGAGTCTTAATTAGGTGCATCAAAGATAACATAGATGACCTATGGTAAAAAGGTTCGAGTTTAATTTGCTTTAATCTAAAATTTATGGGATCGATCTGAGTTGATTGGGTTTTGGAATAAATTTAGGTATTTTTATCTTTGCCTTTAAGTTAGGATTAGCCTTAAGATTTAGGTTGACTCAAAATTTGAATTCCTTTTATATACAAAATAACATTATTTTATTTGTGTAACAAATGATATTTATATATGGAAGAATATTTGTTTTCGTAGTCTTCCTATTCTTGTCTCGTCATCTCTTCTGGCTCTGCCCTCAGATTTTATTTGTGTCCTAGTTATCTAACTGAGTGCATTTTCTTGCATCCTGATTTTTATTTGTTGTCTAGCTTGGTTTTCTCAATTTCCAGTAGAAAAAATTAGAAAGGTAAGTGTCAATCCCTATTTTTATGAGATTTCATGATGGTTTATTTATCTACTTGTCTTGTGACATGTAAATATTATATGAAGTAATAAGGTTAAATATGAAAAAAAGTCCAAGCTCTTACCAAATTTTTAATTATTGCCTGAATTTTAAAAAGTAACAATAAAATACTTAAACTTTCAATTTTTTTCAATTCTAATTCAAATAATTCTAATTCAAACCTCAAAAAGTAGCAATAAATTGTTTAAACTTTCAATTTTTTTCAATTATAGCCTGATATTAGTGTTTCCATTAAGTTTGCTAAAGTGACTTGTCAGGTGTTTCAGAAACCTTAATTATTTATACATGTCAGCCAAAATTAAACCAAAAAAGAAAGATTAATGAAACAATGACGTTTAAAAATGACCTAAATCAGATTACGTAGTTCCGATGATCTTACACTTTAATTTTAGTTTTTTCCTTCATTTTCATCTTGTTCTTTTGAAGCCCTCACCCTTTCATTTTCAGATTACGCAGCTCTAACACCCTCATACTAAGGGCATCAGGAGAACGAACTAAAAACGAAGAACTTACTAATGCAGTACAATGTAATTCGAGAGTAGTTTGGAGCTTCAGAAGAACAAACAGAAAACAAAGGACTGAGGCCATTGAGAGAACAATAGATAACGTCGGGTTAGAATTGAAGAAAATTGAAAGTTTGAACATTTTACTGTCACTTTTTAAAGTTTGGGTTAGAATTTAAAAAAATTGAAAGTTTTAGCATTTCATTTATATTTTTTAAAGTTCAGGCTATAATTGAAAAATTGATAAAACTTTATTCTTTGTTGGTAATTAACCCTAAGTAATATGTAGGACTGAACATATAAATAGTAAGTCGAGCCTTTTTGGTTAAGAGAAATTGAATGTGTTATGTGCATTGTCGGATACCTGTGTATTAGTCATTTTAGAAGTACACACGTGTATATGTGACTTATGTGAGGGACTGTGTAAGTCATTGTAAAGATGTGCAACTTTGAAAACACTATTTCAACCATATAGAAATGCACATGCCTATGTAAGTTACATAGTTGTGTCTGTTGCTCGTTGGAAATGTGTGTCTATGACTTTTGGTACACAGTTAGTTATAGGACCTTGTGGTTGACTGTGCACACTTTAGAACCCTAATTATGAAGTATAAATGGTAATTAATGAGGCTAATGAAGGGAATATTCAAAAGGGACATCAAGTAATGCATATTCTTCCCTTCAGTCATGTGTTTTGAAGAGTTATGAGTGGCTAATTATGTTCCTTCCAGTTCAAAGGGGATATCGAGACCTAATAACATGCTTGTGTATTTATCAATTCCAATAATATTGTTCCTCTCTCTCTTTTGAAATTGATTGTGTTATTATATGTATAAAGTTTATAATTTATGTATAAAAGATTTAGATAGGGCCCGTTAGATCATTCATGTATAGATTTACTACTAGAATTTTGATTACAATCGATATTTATTGTTAATATGATTCATGTGTGTCAAACTAATGATTGTGCATCGTTAGGGATAACATATCATAAATTAAGTAATCCAATCATACGTGATTATTGTTTATATAAACCTGTTTTTCTTATTTTTAATGATGATCTAATTGTTAAACAACCTAGAATAGATACTCTAGATTTGGTTCTTCTAATTAAAGAAGTTTTGATTAATTACAGTCTAAAGAAAAAATTGAGATTGATAGAGGTTGTTGCTAATTCACGATTAATAGTTTCAAAGGGAGGGATGAAAATAACTTTATACTTGATTATGCATTTCATATAAAGGTTGAGATTGAAATAACAACTAGGATAAAATCCATTGATTACCCTTTGTGAATTTGATTTGTTAAATTTGTTTTTTGTAGTTTAATTTTATTTAATCTCATTCATTAAATTTGTCCAAACACTCTCCCATCCCCCTTAATTTTACTACACTAAGTAGTTTAGTGTAAAAATTAGTCACACAATCATCATGGATATGATCCTTTCTCACTATTGCTACAAGTTTAGTTATGTAGAGTTATGTTTTAATTACTGGTGTGTTTAGCACACATCAAAATTTTGATGTCGTTGAGGAGAGTGATGTTGATTTAGTTTTTGTATTTGATATTAATTGGTGTCTTGTATATTTTTATAATCAATTTTTATATATTTTTCTTGAGTTTTTTATTCTTGTTAGTATTTGTGCATGACAGTGACTAGTCTCTTCATCAAGGTCCTTTACAATTTGACAAAGATCGAAAGAACATTGCACAGATTGTGGAGAGAGAATAGAATGACTTAAGAAGCAAAGCAAGGAACCAACCCAGAAGTGATCATTAATGATTTAGAATAAGCTATGGCCAATCCTAGAACTCTAAGGCAATTGGTTGCTTTAGATTTGAACCAAATATCATTTGCATTACTTTCCATAATTTTACTAAACATGTCACTTTTAAGCTTAAGTCTGACTTGATTCACCTTTTACCTAACTTTCATGGTCTTGTAGGTCCTTAAGGATCTCAATATATTCTATTTAAGCATGAAACCTCTAGGCGTAATGAAAGAGCAAATCAAGTTGAGAACTTCTCTATTCTCATTAAAAGATGCAACAAAAGATTGAATCTTTGGTTTACCTTGGGGAGTGTTACCGTACGGATTGAAATGGAAAGGATATTTTTGGATAAGTATTTTCCAATATTGGTGATGACAAACATAGGGAAAGAAATATTTGGAATCAAGTAACATCATGGAAAATCCCTCTACGAGTATTGGAAGTGCTTCAAGAAATTATGTGCCAATTGGATGAGTCATAATATTAAGGAAAAAATTCTTATCCAATATTTCTATGAAGGATTGTTGTCTTTGTATAAGACTTTAGTTAATGAAACAAGTGGTGGAGCATTAGGTGAAAAGACTCTTGAAGAGGCATGAACTCTAGTTTGGCATCCATAATGATGTTTGTAAAGTAAATGAGTTAAGCAATTTGTCCATTGAAGCTTGCAAGATATGTGCCAATGTGAATCATCTGATAAATCGGTGCCCAATTTTGAAAAAGGGAAACATGGAATACATTAATGCTACAAGAGGAAACTTTCTCAGTATTACAATCCATATTCCCTGACCTATAACCCAAATTAGAGATATGATCCTAACCTGAGTTATTGAGGGAAGCAACATAATTGTTTTCCAAATAGGCTATAAGGTACACAACAATTTCAACCTAAACTGTAAGCTTCCTCCTTAAACTCAGGGATGTCATTGGAAGCTATGGTCAAGTCTCTTGCTACTAATTCCTTGCAATTCCAATAGGATGTGAAATAGTTTAATAGGAGATAAGATCTAAAATCCAAGAGATAAGGTTAAATATTTAAAATTTGGAGAATTAGGTGAGTTAAAAGGTCTTGAATCTAAGATTTGGAACATAGTTTTTGCATTCATCATAACTGATGATAAATAATTTTGAGTGAATGTTGGTTTTTGCACTTGATATTCCATTTAATGTTTTCTTGTTGCACTGGCTTTGATGGTTTTTACATTAACTATCTAAATACATCTCACTTTAACCCTTGCCCACATTACAACCTTAAAAAAGTCATTTAATTCATGATTATGCATGTAAATCCTAGTGGTGGAGACATGAAATGATATGTAAAGTGGTGAAATGTCATGATCATGAATGGTGTTTGAGTGCACCTATGAATCAATGATATTTACACATGCTTTGTCTAAGTTTATCATTAGATTGTTCAGTTTTTGAAGGTGAAAATTTTTGATTGATCATGAGTAAAAGCATTTAATGTTTAGTTCTTGGTATGATTTTGAAAGTTATTAATCTTTTCTTATGATTATCTATTATGGGGAAATATGGAAAATGAATCAGTGTTTTGGTTTGTGACTTTGATTTTGTTGCTTCGCCCAAGGATAGTCAAAGGCTAAGTATAGGGGAACTTGATGTGTGGTTGATTGTTTATATATTTACTCCATGACACTTAGTGATTAGTGATTTGGAATGCTTAAGACATTCATTTTAGTTCATATTTAGTTTTAGGTTACAATTTGGAGGCATAAGAGCTAAAGTGAGTTAAAAGCACATACTTTGAGCCATCTTCTTTATATTCACATTCAATTGTCATTGTGGAATAAGGAGTAGAGTGAAGATGAGACAAGAAAATTCCATAAAAAGAAGAAAATGTCATTTAATGCAAGATGCATAATAATTCATCAAAGTGCAAGACTATGCATTTTCATGAATTTGGCATTTTAATTGGTTTGTAGTTTGGATTTATGACCATGCATCCAAAAGTGAAAACCAATTAAAATGGCCAATTCATGAAAGTGCACGGTCTTGCACTTTCATACATTCATGCACCTATATATGCATGTGCCTCAAAACCTAGTTTTTACTATGAATCGACATTTCGGATGGAAAATAAAAGAGGAAGGATCTTGGAGGCTCAGGAAAGGGTAGAAAGCTTACCTTCTTGGGATCATTGTCGGGCTAAGCTTCTTTATTACAGTTCGGAGGTGAAATTGATGCCTAGGATTATAGTTAAGCATATCTTTTCAATGTTTTATGTTGAATCCCTCTTTTTATAGATTGTTGATCTATTGTTGTGTGCAAGTTTTAATAAATACCCTCGATAATCCACAATTGTGTATTCACGAAAAGAGTACACAATTCAACCCCCTTATTGTGTACTTCGTATATTGTACGTGAATTCTATATTAACGTGTGATTTAATTTAATTGGTATCAAAGCTCGGTTTCCGAGAACTACCTTTACAAAGTGAGGATAAAGATCCATAGATGAATCACATGTTTTTATAGTTGAAGGTGCCTCCGTCATAAGACCTCTTGCATTCAATGGTGAGGACTATCATTATTGGAAGGACATGATGCAGCTCTTTACCTAATCCACACATGTTGATCTTTGGGATATCATCGAGAATGGACCATACGTACCAATAGATGATGAAGGAAATACTATTCCTCTTACTAGATGGTCAGCCGATCACAAAGCTAGATTCTAATTAAACTCAAAGGCCAAGTTCTTTCTTAGTTGTGCTTTAAGCAGAAGTTAATACATCAAAGTTCATAGATGCAAAACTGCGAACGAGCTGTGGGACACCTTATCCATCGCACATGAAGGCACAAACCAGGTGAAAGAGTCCAAGATTAGCATTCTTCTACATCCGTATAAGCTGTTTAAAATGAAAGAAGATGAGTCTATTAATCAGATGTTAGGACGATTTCAAACTATTGTTAATGGACTTAAAGCTCTTGGGAGAATCTACAATAATCAAGACCATGTCAGGAAGATTCTCAGAAGTCTGCCTAAAAGATGGAGACCCAAAGTCACTGCAGTACAAGAAACCAAAGAATTGAGCAAATTAAAGCTAGACAAATTGCTTGGCTCTTTGAAGATACATGAAATAGAGCTTGATGTTGAAGATAAACCTAGAAGAGACAAATCTATAGCATTAAAGGCTGGTCA
>JANSVA010098853.1:0-10682 GCA_025504915.1 Erythroxylum reticulatum
ACTCATCGTCAATTAACTATAAAAATAACTAAATAGCCCTAATTTCATGCAAATTATCACAATTTAATACTTGGCGAGCAATATCGCCGAATTCCATAATTCAAGTTGAATTTTTACCCAATTCACATGTAATTAATCAAATTGAATCATTAAATAAATTAGGTAAGGATTAAATTCAACTACTAAACAATAATTAATCGTAAAATCTCAAGAAGTCTCACAAAATCCATAAATTGTAAAATTGGAATATTTTATTGAAAAATTCATAGATAATGCAAACACTCAATGATTCATGCATAAACGAGTGAAAACAACAAGAAAACTTATTTATGTATCTCTAATTCGCAAGAAAATGTAAGAATTAGGATGGGAGATCGAAGGGGCCAAAGTGGTGAGTGGGATAGAAGAGAGAAAATGAGAAAGAATGATTAGGGCCTTTTAAAGGTATATTGTAGACTTACACAGTCTATTACACATTCATGTAGTCATGTAGGTCACTAAATTGTAGCTTTTTACAAACTTACACGGGTATGCGTCTAGTCATGTAAGTTTACACTAATGTGTATAGAGAGCGTATAACTCTCTGTAAATATGTGCAACTTGAAAATTAGAAGAACAAACTTAAAAATTTTGCACTTTCGAGTTATAAACCTTTAACACGTAAACCTAAACATCATAATTATGCACAATCTTGTCAAAATGCTTAAGTCTCTATCCTAAAGCACATTAAACTCAAATAAATACTATTCTAACATCAAAATAAGAATAAAATAACATGGAATTTTAAAACAAAACCTAATCTAATTTATACGTTGCCTCCCACGTAGTAGTTGTTTAATATCGTCATCTCAAAGTACCCTACATATTATTATCATCATCGTGGATCTATAATCAATAGCTTACTTCTACCTGTTTCTACACATTGCAGTTTTGTAACTTGTAAGTAAGCCATGTGTAACCAAATAATAGCAAGGACATATTGTATAAAATTATATTAATGCCCTTTTTAATGAAAAACTATTAATAAAATAAGGGATAACGAAACTCCCTGAATTTTCAGTTGACACAAGCAGTTTTTCAAGTAGGAAGTGGGAACCCTCCGACCAATGGACCACCAATAACTCGTTAGCAGTTTCCTTATTTAGTTCCTCTGCCAATTCTTCCTCAACTACCTTTTTCCACTCTTCTTCTTCTCCTTCAATTATCTCTTGACACTTCTCTTGTTTTGCTTATTTTATGGAAGTTCCTCTTCTTCTTTTTTTTCCTCTACCTCTATCATATGTTCATCATCCTCTCATATAACAGCAATTACCTTCTCACCTTCTCGAGATGAAACTTCATTCTTAAAATTGACCTTCATATCTTCTTGACTATGAGACGTTAGTAAGCTTTGGTAATATGAGGTATTATCCTTAATATATTCAGGTGAGAGAAAATATTTCCTTAAATTCACGTAGGCTAACTTCACTCTTAGAAAGGTATTATATTATTGTATCTATAATACTTTCTTCATATTTAGTTAGAGATTAGTCATTCCATCTATATATGTAAGGGTTACTCCATTCTAAATTATACGTATCCTTATAGGATACATTCTAAGGCCATATCTACATGCTTAGTTGCTCCCACATATAGATCAGTTCCTAACATTAATGATTGTAATGATTACTCTACAAATGTGGCAACATGGTATGGTTGGTTGTTGAACTTCCATAAACATATCAGAAATCCTCTCTTTCCAATATGGTGATGTTACCAATTGTGATGTCATATCGTAACTGTTATAAGAATACTGACTGCTCCATCCTTCTATTGTGAGTTATGGCTATAGTGATGAATCATAAATCTTAATAATAAGTCATAAACTCTAAGTTAAAGTAGAATTCAAAAGATAATTAAACAAATAAGCAAAGATTACAATAACATAAAATAAAATAACTAAAAAAATAACGGTTAGATTAATATAATCTAGGGTTTCCTAATGTTACTGTCCCCTAAAACGACGTTAAAAATTGATTAGTTATTTTATACCAATAATTAAATTATCACAACTGCATGACGTAACTGTAGCTAGCACAAGTAAGTACAACTTGATCCCACAAAGAAGGTAAGTACTAGTAGTTACGTTTTTTTATATTATCTAGCCTAAGAATTAGATTTTTGGTTTTAATTGAAATTAAAGCTAAAAAGTTAACTTAAGATTTAAAACAATAATGAACTCATGACAAAGGAAATTAGTTAGAAAAATCAATATCAAATAGTAGTGTCTAGGTACTAAATTCCCCTAAGAATCATTAAATACATTTTATCATGTAACTATATTATTGATTATTAGACCTTGGAAATTCTTATCTTATTTTAATAGCATTCTTGAGACTATTAACAACTGATCCATCAGTTGATTAAGAGAAATCTTTCTAGTTAAAACACCAAGGATTGCATTATCGATTTATGAATTTCATTATTATGTTTGACCCTAATATAGAGGATTTATGTTAGCCTATCTCTAGGTTTGTATGCAAATATTTTTATTATGGTAGATCTATTCATACAAAAGGATTACTTAATCTTAATCATATAAATCAAATCATGCACTAATATTCCAAATATATTAGATAAGAATAAAACTCATAATTGAATCGCAATAATTAATCACTATAATTGCATTAAATGAAAGATTGAAACATATTGTTATCACAAAATAGGGTTCACAAACCTAAACACTAAACACATTTTGTTACTCATAGCAAACAAAATCAAAGATAAACATGTAAGAGAACTAATGAAAAAAGAAATCATAATACTAAATCTCCAATTCTTTTCTATTGAATCTTCTTATAGTTATGGATTAGATATAGCTTTCTATCAGATCTCTATGATGTTAACTCAATGTTTTCCTCATCCTTTGATCAAAATCATCACCTCTCTCGATGTCTCACGTCTCAAAAATGCTGCAAAACTTAGCTCTCTTTTATAGTAAAATTTAGGGTCTTTGGGATATACTCGGTCACTTACAAGGCCATGTAGGTGACCTCTAAAAACATTGAAAATCATGACTTTACATGTTCATAGAAACTTACATGGCCATATACAAAATCGTTTATCTCCAATTTGCTCCAAATATTCATTTTAAGCAACGATTTCATCCTAATTTTTCTCCTTTTAGTCCATAAAGACAATTATAAGCTATAAATGTGCCTAAAGAGAATTTAGTACCAAATATACAAAAAAACTATAAAATATCAAACAAAATACATCAAATATGGCTATATAATTATAGTCAATTATGCATTTATTAATAAATTTTAAATTATTAAAATGGATGTTAAAAGTGCACTTGTAAATGGTTTTATTCAAAACAAGTTTATGTTGATCCACATTTTGATTTTAAAATCTATAATGCACCTATTAATGTTTATAAACACTTTAAAGCTTTATATAATTTAATATAAGCTCCTATAGATTATTATGATATGTTAAATGCATTTCTTTTAGAAAATAGTTTTACTAAAGTTAAGTTTCACACTTATTTTAAGCATAAGCATGATATTCTTATTATTTAAATCTATATTGATGATGTTATTTTGTAGTGTAACTAAAGAAATCTTATGCAAAGAACTTATAAGTTTATTATTAGGGAATCTAAAATGAGCATGATGGGACAACTCAACTTATTTCTTAGACTCCAAATCAAGCAAATGAAATTTCATAAATCAAATTACATCAAAGAACTACCTAAGTGCTTTAGAATGGAATCAGCTAAACCATCTTATAAATGTCACAACTAATTTAAACAAGGATGGAGAAGACAAGTAAGCTAATGCAAAGTTTTATCAAGGTATGATTAATAGTTCACTTTACCTTATTACAAGTAGTCCTGATGATGAGTGCTAATTATGTGATGTTTTAAGCATAATTTTGAGAGTATTTGGCTTTGATTTAAATTTCTTATAGGATTTGGTACTTAATGTGATGTATATTTTGTTTACAAGCCTTGTTTTAGTTCTCCAATGAATGGAATCTTATAGATAAGACCACATAATTCTTCTGGGTTAGATTAAGACCGATCTTGATAATTCACATAGGGAATTAAAGCATCTTTAAGAGGTTCTGATTAGAGACAACTTTTAATCAATCAAATTAAGGATATAGGTTGTATATCTTGATATATTTGTAATTTTGGAATTCCTAACGGTCTAAGAAACCAGGGTAATTATTGAATCAAGATAAATTTAAGCGTAAAAAAGATTATAGGATCATTTTAGATCCAGATCTTCATATTCAACTAGTTGTAAAAAGACTATATTGCACTTAGGTGGATACAAGTTATGGTGGGAAAGAAACCAAAAGGTGTTTAAAGTATTCAATAGGGATGTTAACTCTATATCACAGAGAAATGATTTAATTATTTGAGAAATGATGGTGGTTAAAAGATCAAGCCTAACTCATTCCTTAATAGCTTTGTATGAAGGAAAAGTAATCTTTAAGGTTTGTCACTACCCTGATTGATGTTCTTGGTACGGTGATCATGTATCCTTTTAAAAGGGCTTTGGCAGATGGTCATACTTAACTTGTACCTTGTATATGATACTTTATACTAGGTTGTTTAATAAGTAGATGGTTGGCTTTCTTCTCTAAATTTAGGTCCTGTAACTTATTAATCTCACTACTTCCTAGAATTACCCCTCCCCCCCTTTTTAGTGTTTTGTCTAAGGCCTTATATTAATATATACATTTTTTAACTTCCAAAAATGTTTGATGATTTATTCATACTTATTATTTTCATTTGTTATCTATTATTTTTTGTTTTAATCTCATTAATTTTCCTTTCTAAAATCAAAATTCATTTTATTAGATTAAATAATAGGAAGACAGTTAGTACTAGAAGTTGTAGTCATTATGGGATTGACACACACACACTCTAAACTATACTATAAAAACGATATATGCACTTGTTTTTATCATTTATTTTAAGTTATATTATATTACGATCACCTAACATGATGTTTGGTATATGATTGTGTGCTAGATTTTAGTTAAGTCTCAGGTAGTCTCACCTTTTAGCTATTAAGTGCATATTTACATATTTGTGCAGTACCATTTTATTAAGACTTTGGTATCATAAGCATACATTTTTTTAGCTTAAGTAGTTATTCAAATACGAATTATGACAATAGTCCTTTGGATATAATAAGTATATATGATACTTTTCAATTCCTAAGAAATGAGTTACTTTCATGGTTTAATAAAAAATAATACCAATTTATTTATCAACCTAAGAAGCCAAATATGTGGCAATGGATAGTTATAGTACATAAATTATAGCCTAGACAATAACCTATAGACTTTGTCATAGACTTTACAAAGACACCAATTTGATATGATAACATTAATGCTATTTACGTTACAAAATTCCTATTCAACACTCTATACCAAGCATATAACTAAATATCATTTCAATAGAGATCATATTCCAAATAAAGATATTAAGTTATAATTTGTTAATATGCTATATTAATTGCCTGAACTTCTTAGATAAAGACCTTGGAATCATGCTTCTTACCTTTATTATTAACAATTATTCCCCTTAAAGTTGTTGAGTTAGTGTTGATTTGTAGTGTGGAGACTTTCTTTTTTTAGCTCATTTTCGACATCAACATTTATAAAGAGGTTGGCATCAATAGCTTATTAGATTTGTAATACTCTATAAGATGCCTTCCTCTTCTTTTAGTTAGAGGAATCCCCTTTTGGAAAGCTATATATATATAAATTAAAGCATATATGTAATTATAAAAATTAGGAGTTAGAAACGATAATCAAAATAAAAACAATAGGTATATGAAACTTACAAGGTTGTTGATTGACAATTTTAACTTCTAATAACAACTCTTTATTTAATATCCATTCTTTATGAGTAAGTGGATTTATAGAATCCAGTAAGGCCTATGTATAGATAGGCAAGATAATATTTAACTGTCTTCTCTTATTAAAGCTTAAACTGACCTCTCTTCCCCTAGCTACTTTCACTCAAATCTATCATTCAAATTATACAACTTAAGAGCTTATATGAGGGACATATTTAATGTATGAACATAAATAGGTCTATGAAGGGCTTTATATTTCTTAGGTGGTAGACTATATAGAATTAAGAAAAGGGACACAAGAGGTAGGGTAAAGTTGATGTCACGACCTGGTACCACATCAGGCACATGATAACTGTCGCATACCTGGGCTAAGGTCACTCATAGTATCCTTAACCCAACTATGCAAGGCTAACTGAATATTTTTTTGAAAAAATTTGGGCAACACAATGACTATATTTTAAATTTTCCAAAAACTGCAAACAATTTTAAAGGCACTTCTATATTCACATCTAACCACAACTTTAGGACTTTAAAGTCCACTCAAGGCAATCTCAATAACAGTATTAAAAGTTCATGCTTAAAGTTTTTTTTAACAACAAAATAGTCAAAAGTTAAATTTATATAATCATAAAATATTTTAACATAACCCATTTACTAAGAACAGTAAAACAGTTCATGAGCCACTGTCCAACTAAAATCAAAGACAGAAAACTTCCCAAGTGCGGTAATGTCCCGAAAAAGTCAAAAAGCTGCACGATCCTCACAGAGCTTCAAGCTCACTAAATTAAACTGCATGGTTGGAAAGCAGAGGGGGTGAGTACATTATGTACTTAGTGAGCAGGAAAAACATATAACACGAATAGGACTTGACACACACCAAGATGGTATAGATAACCTATAAAGTGAACATACAGTACATAGAAACACATAGGCCTAGCCTACGATGCAACGTATACTGGTTATGAACCATATAGGCTTAGGCTATTAATTCACTCATCTGGTGAAAATAGGTTCTAGTTCCGGTACACAAAAGCATAAAACCATCATATATATAAATCAAATCTCGTCAGAAAACATATATCAGGATAAGCTAAAACAATCATATGTGACACCACTAGTAGGCCAAACCAATGTGCACACACACCGATCCTCGATGTTGGCTCGACTTTCATCCGTGGTGAGTCCGGACTATAGTCGACAAGAGCATTATGACCCTAGGTGATGACCTTGTCGGTGTCCAGACTCTAGGTATGGAATCGCCCACAAGTCCCATAGAAAGATGTCGATACGGGGAGTCGACTTTTATGTACCCGTGTCAAAGTTATAGGAGTCGCTTAATCAATTGTGCCTAGCACACGATTGGCTAATCATCTCCTCACAAATCACAAAAATCATATACAAAAATTAAATACAAAAATCAAGTAAGGCACCATGTCTTTATTTATCAGTCTAACCAATAAAATTAAACCGTGCTATAGCTCTAAGCCAAAAGAGAACAAAAACACGTAGCATACATGACTCGATTATGCATATATAAATTCCAAAACATTATCTCATAAATAAAAGTCATCTTTTGTACTCCAAATGCATAGTTGTTCAAAACAATGTCGTTTCATAAATACATAACCATATTAGCGTCCATTTGAGATTTAATTCTACAATATATTACCTAGGTTCAAAATTCACATATAAGTCATCATAAATGTCTTAGGGTGATCTAATCCCATATGAGAAATATGGTTCCCCAACTCATCTCGAAAGAAGGTATACATTCTCTTAACTTCAACAATCCTCAATACGAGCTCCTTGATTCACAACTCCCAAGCCTTTATACATAAAAAAGAACATACAATGTATTTTCTACTTAAACATGAATTTCATATTTATACACCATCACATAAGTGTATAAAATACAATATCACTCTCTTTAAGCTATAGGATTCGACCATTAAGCTTCTCACATAATTACTTCCTTCCTATTTACATTAGCTTTTCTTTTGTATTTTCTAAGGCAATTAATGCCTTTAATCCAATACTTACTCATTTCAAAACATAATGAAAAACATCTTTATCCAAGCACATTAGGCCATTACTCGTCAATCTAACCAACAATTTATGTTTACTCTAAGTGAACATGAAAGTGTTGTCCAATGTATACCATTACAAAGCCTTAACTCCTAAGTTCACTTAGACATTTTATCAAATACCTAATGTGCATGACTTTCAAGTCACATTTTCAAGAGTTTATCATAATAATTCATGCTCCTATGATGTCATATAGTAACACCTCCAATCAATGATACATTCCACCACTCCATTCCAACCAATTCCCTTCATTTAAACTATATTTATCAATTACACAACTCATTACCTTAATCTACTTCTTGTCCTATCATTTCGGCCCAACCTTAACCAACATTAATGTTCTTCATTCTTCATCATCAATTCACATTATACATGTACAATTAACGATATAGAATTCATTTAGACCATTAATTTCAAAAGATATTCAAAAATTCACAAACTTTCACCAAAAGGGGACAATTTTAGTTTTAACCTTAAGAACCATCTCCATGATACATTTCATTTACCTAAACCATATTTCATGCATATTCAAGCATCGAGAATAACATATCTTAACACCAAACTCAAAATCCTAATGTAGAGAGGGATGAGGCAAAATTTACCTAAACCTTCCTTTAATGATATCTTCAAATCCTTTGATAATTTCTCAAATCTAATGGTAAATTTGAATTCCTTGACCAAAAATTAGCTTAGAACACTTTGATTTGGGTTGGAGAATTAAAAATAGGGTGGAATTTTAGGGGTGGCCAAAACTAGCTTCTTCTTCTCCTCTCTTCTCCCTTCTTCTCTTCTCTTTTAATTAGAAGAAGATGTTTTAAGTCTCTAGTAATGGGGTGCAAGACCTTACATGGAGAATGGTCTAGAATATTGACTTTTCTTTGACCAAAATATGGTGAAATTACCTTTTTGCCCTTAGGTTATGTGAAATTACCATTTTACCCTCCAAACTTTTTCTAAATTTGCAATTAACCCCAAAATTTGGGAATCAACAAAAAAATTTTTATTTTGGTCCTTGGAATTTTGAGAATAATAATTAAGCCCCTTAATTTTATAAAATTACATATTGGTTGTCTAATAATTGAAAAGTTACATTTAAATCCTTTGACTTTTAACAATTGGCAAATAAGCTCTTATGTACATTAATCTTTCCAATCAAGCTTTCTAAATGTCTAATAAGTCCATAAATTGTGTAATCACCTCTAAGGAATTAGAACACATTTAACTCAACCACCATGGTCATATCCATCTAATGGACTCGGTTTTACACACTTAAAAGCTTATATAACAAAAATCTCAAAGATTTCACATACCGATGAACTCTAAGTTCATGTAAGATCATATAACATTATAAATCACTGACATATATACCCAAAAGGATTTACATACATCTTTGAACTCATATACAACCATGTATATATCAATATATAGTAGTATCTCTAAGTACTGAATAATACAAAAGGACTTAGAGAGTCCGACTTTACAGTTGACCTATGGTCACACATGTTTCTTCTAAAACTTTAGGAAAAAAGGTTATTTAGAGAGAGCCTCATTTGACACTTAAAACTATCACCGTAGATGTTAATCTTGTTAACTATGATGAAATAAGTCTACTTGCATATATGAGGAGCCTTATGTTAATGTTAAGGGGGATGACAAATTAACCCTCATTTCCTCTAGGTTGCCAATATGATTTTAGCCTAATAATCTTTCACCTCAAATTTGATAATATAATTGAAATAAATAATGATAACTTAATAACCTTCATCGTCAACCTTCCCTGTTAACTCATTTTCAATGAAAGAAACCCTAAAAGACATGTTTGAAAGCGCTAAAATTATGACATAAATTACCCAAATGATGTATCGATAAAGGTAAGTAAGACTTGGAAGGAATAACCAAATATAAATGGTAGATGAATCAATATAAGATTTTCTTGTGGTTGCTAAAAAAGAAGTAAATATCACATTAGAAAAGAAGGGAAAGTTATTTATAAGCATAAGCTAATTGAACCTATTAAACACAGACCCTCACGTTTATACATATATAAGTACTTAATTAAATGTCCCCTCAATCTTTTATACACTAGGAAAACTTTAAGTTTGTTCCACTAACTAAAACTATCTGTTTTATCCAAATAATATTCCTTTGACTTATGACTTCAGAATAGTAGTGTCAATGGTTCCTCTCACACTAGATAGAGTACATGATGCATTTAAGAGCAATATTAAATAGCAAGTGATCATATTTAGTGAAATAGGTTAAGGTACAGATCTTATTTAGTGAAATAGGTTAAGTTACAGAACCCTTAGACCTTGCTCCTCAATGAGACTTCAACTGGGTGTTAATGATGATGGTTAAGCTACAGAAGTATTACACTATCGTCTTCCATTCAGAATACTGGTAGGATAAATTTTATTTAACTAGTATATTCCTCCATAGATGATTGGAATAAGGACATTGAAATAGAAGATGGTTTATGAATTTAGTTGAAGCTAAATAGAGGCCACATAAAAGATTTGTTGGATTGAAAGAGTTATACTTAATGATGTATAGTGTTGATAAGTCTTCTTTGACTACAAGCCATAGCACAAATGAGATGTTAGGGATAACAAACTTATTCCAAGTAGTTGTATAGCAATTGACTCTAAATGCTAAATGTAACACCCCATTCCCGCTGGATCCGAACCCGATATCAATGGTGATACCCGAATCTGTGCCCCGCGAGAATGGCAT
>JANSVA010098873.1:0-10682 GCA_025504915.1 Erythroxylum reticulatum
TATAGTCGGCAAGTTTTCGATATAAAACTGACAATTCGTGACCGACTGCGGTTCGTTTGCACTGATTTTTCCACTACAGAGTATGACCGCACACGGCCGCGACCTGATCTCCCGATAGTGCCTGTCATGGGGGCAAGACTATAATCGGCAACTTTTCGATGAGAAATTGACAATTGGTGACCAAATGGGGCTTGTTTGTACTTTTTTCCCACGACCGAGTATGACCGCATCACGGCCCCAACTTCGTCTCACAACGATGCCAATCATGGGGGCAAGACCATAATCGGCAAGTTTGCAATGACAAACTGATAATTCGTAACTGACTTGGGATTATTGGCACTAATTTTCCCACTACGAAGTATGACCACGCACGATGGCGATAAGTGCCACGGCCCCGACCTAGTCTCCTGACAATGCCGGTCATGGGTGCAAGACTATAATCGGCAAGTTTACGATGACAAACTGACAATTTGTGACCAAATGGGGATTGTTTGCACTGATTTCGCCACTACAAAGTATGACCGCGCACCATCGCGACAAATGCCACGGCCCAGACCTGGTTTCTCGATGGTGCTGGTCATGGGGATAAGACTATAATCGACAAGTTGTCGATGAGAAATTGACAATTCGTGACTGATTGGGCTTGTTTGCATTGATTTTCCCACAACTGAGTATGACCACACCTGACTTGGTCTCCCAACATTGCCGGTCATGGGGGCAAGACTGTGATCGGCAAGTTTTCGATGAGAAACTAACAATTCGTGACAGAATGGGGCTTGTTTGCACAGATTTTCCCACAACTGAGTATGCATATAATTTGGCAAGTGCCACGGCCTCGACCTGATAATTTGTGATTGATTGGGATTTTTTGCTCTAACAATGCCGGTCATGTGGGCAAGGCTATAATCGACATGTTCTCGAGGTCAAACTGACAATTTGTGATTGACTGGGGATTTTTTGCATTGATTTTTCCACTGCCAAGTATGACCACGCCCGGCCACGACAAGTGCCACGGCCCCGACCCCGACTTGGTCTCCCAATGGTGCCGGTTATGGGGGTAAGACTATAATCGGCAGGTTTTCTATGACAAATTGACAATTCGTGACCGAATGGAGATTGTTTCCACTGATTTCCCCATTACAAAGTATGACCTCGTACGGCCACGATAAGTGCCACGGCCCCGACCTGGTCTCCCGATGATGCTTGTCGTGGGGGCAAGACTATAATCAACAAGTTTTTGATGACAAACTAACAATTCGTGGCCGACTGGGTTTGTTTGCACTGATTTTTCCACGACTGAGTATGATTGCTACTTGTCGCGGCCTGGACCTGGTCTCCCGACGGTGCCGGTCATAGGGGCAAAACTATAATTGACAAGTTTTTGATGACAAACTGACAATTCGTGACCGACTGGGGCTTGATTGCATTGATTTTCCCACGACCGAGTATGGCCACATATCACCGTGGCAAGTGTAAAGGCCCCGACCTGGTCTCCCAACGGTGTCAGTCATGGGGGCAAGACTATAACCGACAAGTTTTCGATGGCAAACTGAGAACTCAAAACCGATTGGGGGTTGTTTGCACCGATTTCCTCATTATAGTGTATGACCGTGCACGGCCGTGACAAGTGCTACGACCGAGACCTGGTTTCCTTACGGTGCCGGTCATGGGGGCAATACTATAATCGACAAGTGTTCGATGAGAAACAGACAATTCGTCACTAACTGGGCCTTGTTTGCATCGATTTTCACATGACCGAGTGTGACCGCTTATGGCCCCGGCAAGTGTCAAGGCCCCAACCTGGTCTCCCAACGGTGCCAGTTATGGGGGCAAGACTATAACCGGCATGTTTTCGATGACAAACTGACAATTCATGACCGAATGGGGATTGTTTTCATCGATTTCCTCACGATTGTGTAAAGCCGCAGACGATCGAGACAAGTGCTACGGCCTAGACCAGGTTTCCTGACGGTGCCGTTCATGGGAGCAAAACTATAATCGGTAAGTTTTCGATGACAAACTGACAATTCGTGACCGACCAGGGATTGTTTGCTCTGATTTTCCTACTACCGAGTATGACCGCGAACGGTTGTGGCAAGTGTCAAGCCCAGACCTGGTTTCTCGAAGACATCAGTTATGGAGGCAAGACCATAATCGACAAGTTTTCAATGACAAGTGCCACGACCCCAACCGTCTCTTGACGGTGCAGGTCATAGGTGCAAGACTGTAATCGACAAATTTTCGATGAGAAACTAACAATTGGAGACCGACTGGGCTTTGTTTGCACTGATTTTCCCGTTATCGAGTATGATTGTGCACAGCCGCAACAAGTGCCAGGGCTCCGTCCTGATCTCCCGTCGATGCCGGTATCGGAGCAAGACTATAATCGGCAAGTTTTCGAAGAGAAACTGACAATTCATGATTGACTGAGGATTGTTTGCATTGATTTTCCCCTTATCGAGTATAACTGCGCATGGCCGATAAAAGTGCCACGACCCAGACCTAGTTTCCCACCAATACCGGTCATGGGGGCAAAACTATAATCTGCAAGTTTTCGATGGCAAACTAACAATTCGTGTCTGACTGGGGATTGTTTGCTCTAATTTTCCTACTATCGAGTATGACCGCGCACAGTCGCAGCAAGTGCCACGATCAAGGCCTGGTTTCCCGCCGTTGCTAATCATAGGGGCAAGACTATAATCGGCAAGTTTTCGATGACAAACTGAAAATTTGTGACCGATCGTGGATTGTTTGCCCTGATTTTTCTACAACCGAGTATGACTGCGCATGGTCGCGATAAGGGCCACGGCCTAGACCTAGTTTCCTGACAATACCAGTCTTGGAGGGAAGACTATAATCGGAAAGTTTTTGATGACAAACTGACAATTCATGACTGACGGGGGATTTTTTTCTTTGATTTTCCTACTACTGAGTATGACCGCGCACAGCAAAGGCAAGTGTCACGGTCCAAGTCTAGTTTCCTACCGGTGCCGGTCATGCGGGCAAGACTATAATCAGCAAGTTTTCGATGACAAATTGACAATTTGTGACTGATCGAGGACTGTTTGCTCCTATTTTCCTAGGACTGAATATGACTGCGCACTGCCGTCACAAGTGCCACGGCCCATACCTGGTTTCCCGACAGTGTCGGTTATAGAGGCAAGACCGTAAGCGGCAAATTTTCAATGAAAAACAATTCGTGACCGACTTGGGCATGTTTGCACTGATTTTTCCACGATCGAGTATGACCGTATATAGCCGCGGCAAGTGCAACAGCCCCGACCTGGTCTCACAACTGTGCCAGTCATGGGCAAGGACTATAATCGACAAGTTTTCGATGACAGTATGACAATTCATGACCGACTGGGGATTGTTTCCATTGATTTCCTAACTATTGTGCATGACCGTCCACGACCGCGACAAGTGCTTCGGCCTAGACCTGGTTTCCTCACAGTGCCGATCATGGGGGTAAGACTATAATCGGTAAGTTTTCGATGAGAAACTGACAATTCGTGACTGACCGGGCCTTGTCTGCACCGATTTTCCCACCACCAAGTATGACCGCATATGTCCACGACAAGTGCCAAGGCCTCGACTTGGTCTCCCGATGGTGCCATTCATGGAGGCAAGACTATCGTCGATAAGTTTTCAATGACAAACTAATAATTCGTGACTGACTGGGATTGTTTGCACTGATTTTCATTCTACAGAGTCTGATCATGCACGATTGCGTCAAGTGCCACGGCCCCTACCTGGTCTCCTGACGATGCCGATCATGGGGCCAAGACTATAATAGGCAAGTTTTCGATGAGAAACTGACAATTCGTTACTGAATGGGGCTTGTTTCCACTAATGTTCCCACGATCGAGTATGACGGCATATCTACGTGATAAGTGCCACGACCCCGATCTTATCTCCCGACGGTGCCTGTCATACTGGCAAGACTATAATTGGCATGTTTTCGATGAGAAACGGACAATTTGTGACTGACTAGGGATTGTTTGCACTGATTTTCCCCCTACCGAGTATAACCGTGCATGACCGGGATAAGTACGATGGTCTAGACCTGGTTACACGACAGTGTCGATCATAGGGACAAGATTATAATCAACAAGTTTTCGATGAGAAATTGACAATTCGTGACTGACTGGGGCTTGTTTGCACTGATTTTCCCATGACCGAGTATGACCGCATAAGACTGCGACAAGTGCCAAGGCCCCGACCTAGTCCCCTGACCTTGCCGGTCATAGGGACAAGACAATATTCTGCAAGTTTTTGATGACAAATTCACAATTTGTGACCGATTGCGGCTTGTTTACACTGATTTTCCCACGATCGAGTACGACTGCATAAGGTTGCAGCAAGTGTCACCTCCCAAACCTGGTCTCCTGATGGTGCAGGTCATAGGGGCAGGACTATAATCGGCAAGTTTTCGATGACAAACTGACAATTCGTGATCGACTGGGGATTGTTTGCACTGATTTTCCTACTACTGGATAGACCGCGCACGGTTACAACAAGTGCCACGGCCCAAATCTGGTTTCCCATCAGTGTTGGTCGTGGGGCAAGCCCATAATCGATAAGTGCTCGATGACAAACTGATAATTCATGACCGACTGGGTATTGTTTGCCCTGATTTTCGTACTATAGAGTATGACTGCGTACGACCACGACAAGTGCCATGACCTAGACCTGACTTCCTGACGGTGCCATTCATGGGGGCAAGACTATAATCGGCAAGTTTTTGATGACAAACTGACAATTCGTGACCGAATGGGGATTGTTTGCAATGATTTTCCTGCGGCCAAATATGACCGCGAGCTACTGCAACAAGTGCCATGACCGAAACCTAGTTTCTTGTCAGTGCCGGTCATGGGTGCAAGACTATAATGAGCAAGTTTTCGATCACAAACTAACAATTCGTGACTGACCGGGGATTGTTTGCCTTGATTCTCCTACTACCGAGTATGAATGCGCAAGGCTGCGACAAGTGCCATACCCCAGACCTGGCTTCCTGACGGTGCCAGTCATGGGGGCAAGACTATAATCGGTAAGTTTTCGATGACAAACTGACAATTCGTGACTGAATGGGGATTGTTTGCACTAATTTTCCTACTACCGAATATAACCGTACACGGCTGCGACAAGTGCCACGGCCCAAACCTAGTTTCCCTTCGGTACCGGTCATGGAGGCAAGACTATAATGGGCAAGTTTTCGATGACAAACTGACAATTCGTGACCGACCGGGGATGGTTTGTCCTGATTTTCCTACTACCGAGTATGACTGTGCACGGCCGCGACAAGTGCCATAGCCCAGGCCTGGCTTCTCGACGATGCCAATAATGGGTAAAGACTATAATCGGCAAGTTTTTGATGACAAACAGATAGTTCGTGACCGAATGGAGATTGTTTGCACTGATTTTTCTACTACCGAATATGATCACGTAAGGTCGTGACAAGTGCCACGGCTAAAACCCAGCTTGCTGTCGGTACCGGTCATGGGGGTCAGACTATAGTCAACAAGCTTTCGATCACAAACTAACAATTCTTCACAGACCTGGGATTGTTTTCCCTGATTTTCCTACTACCGAGTATGACTGCGCATGGCCGCGACAAGTGCCATGGCCCAGACTTGGCTTTTTGACGGTGCCAGTCATGGGGGCAAGACTATAATCTACAAGTTTTCGATGACAAAATGACAATTCGTGACCGAATGGGGATTGTTTGGAATGACTTTCCTACTACCGAATATGACCGCGCACGGTCGTAACAAGTGCCACGACCCAAACCTAGTTTCCCGTCTGTGTCGGTCATGGGGGCAAGACAATAATCAGCAAGTTTTTGATCACAAACTGACAATTCGTGACCGACAGGGGATTGTTTTCCCTGATTCTCCCACTATCGAGTATGATTGCACATGACCACGACAAGTGCCATGGCCCAGACCTGGCTTCCCGACAGTGCCAGTCATAGGGGCAAGACTATAATCGGCAAGTTTTTGATCAAAACTAACAATTCGTGACTGACTTAGGTTTGTTTACACTAATTTTTTCACAATGGCATAAGGTCGCAGCAAGTGTCACCTCCCAAACCTGGTCTCCCGACGGTGCCGATAATAGGGGCATGATTATAATCGGCAAGTTTTCGATGACAAACTGAAAGTTTGTGATCAATTGGGGATTGTTTGCACTAATTTTCTTACTACCGAATAAGACCGCGAATGGCCATCACAATTGCCAAGGCCTAAACCTAATTTCCTGTCAGCGTTGGTCGTAGGGCCAAGACTATAATCGACAAGTTTTCGATGACAAAATAACAATTCGTGACCGACCAGGGATTGTTTACCCTGATTTTCTTACTACCGAGTATGACTGTGCACGTCGCGACAAGTGCCACGGCCGAGACCTTGCTTCCTGACAGTGCCAGTCATGGGGCAAGACTATAATTGGCAAGTTTTCGATGACAAACTGACAATTTGTGACGGAATGGGGATTGTTTGCACTAATTTTCCTACTACCGCATAACACCGCGAAGGGCTGCGACAAGAGCCACAGCCGAAACCTAGTTTCCCGTCGGTGTCGATCATGGGGGCATGACTCTAATCAGCAAGTTTTCGGTCACAAACTAACAATTCGTGATTGACCAGGTATTGTTTGCCCTGTTTCTCCTACTTCAGAGTATGACTTCGCACAACAGCGACAAGTGCTATAGCCCAGACCTAGATTCCTAACGGTGCCAGTCATGGGGGCAACACTATAATCGGCAAGTTTTCGACGACAAAACTGACAATTCGTGACCGAATGGGGACTGTTTGCACTGATTTTCCTACTACCGAATATTACCACGGACGGTCGTAACAAATGATATATCCCAAACCTAGTTTCCCTTCAGTGCCGTTCATGGGGGCAAGACTATAATGTGCAAGTTTTCGAAGACAAATTGACAATTCGTGACCGATCGGGGATTGTTTGCCCTGATTTTCCTGCTACCGAAAATGACTGCACAAGGCCGCGAAAAAGTGCTATAGCCCAGGCCTGGCTTCTTGACGGTGCCAGTCATGAGGGAAAGACTATAATTGGCAAGTTTTCGATGACAAATTGATAATTCATGACCGAATGGGGATTGTATGCACTGATTTTCCTACCATTGAATATGATTGAGCACATCCACGACAAGTGCCACGACCGAAACCTAGTTTCCCGCCGGTGCCGGTCATAGGGACAAGACTATAATCGGCAAGTTTTCGATCACAAACTAAGAATTTGTTACCGACTTAGGTTTCTTTGCTATGATTTTCCTACTACTAAATATGATCACGCACGGTCGCGACAAGTGCCACGGCCCAAACCTAGTTTCCCGTTGGTGCCGATCATGGAGGTAAGACTATAATGGGTAACTTTTCGATGACAAACTGACAATTCGTGACCGACTAGGGATTGTTTGCCCTAATTTTCCTACTACAAAGTATGACTGCGCATGGCTGCGACAAGTGCCATGGCCCAGATCTGGCTTTCTGACGGTGCCAGTCATGGGGGCAAGACTATAACTGGACAAGTTTTCGATGACAAACTGACAATTCGTGACCGCATGCGAATTGTTTCCCCTAATTTTCCTACTACTGAATATGACCGCGCATGGTCGTAACAAGTGCCACGACCCAAACCTAGTTTCTTGTCGGTCCCATTTATTGGGGCAAAAGTATAATCAGCAAGTTTTCAATCACAAACTGACAATTCGTGACCGACAAGGGATTGTTTGCCCTGATTCTCCTACTATCGAGTATAACTACGCATGGCCGCGACAACTGCCACGGCCCAGACCTGGCTTCCTGACGGTGCCAGTCATGGGGGCAAGACTATAATCGACAAGTTTTCGATGACAAATTGACAATTTGTGATCGAATGGGGATTGTTTGCACTAATTTTCCTACTACCGAATAAGAACGCGCACAGCCACGACAAGTGCCACAGCCTAAACCTAGTTTCTTGTCGATGTCGGTCGTGGGGGTAAGACTATAATCGACAAGTTTTTGATGATAAACTTACAATTCGTGACCAACCGGGGATTGTTTGCCCTGATTTTCCTACTATCGAGTATGACTGCGCATGGCCGCGACAAGTTCCATGGCCCAGACCAGACTTCCTGAAGGTGCCAGTCATGGGGGCAAGACTATAATCGGCAAGTTTTTGATGACAAACTGACAATTCGTGACCGAATGGGGATTGTTTACACTAATTTTCCTACTACTGAATATGACCACGCACGACCGTAACAAGTGCCACGGCCCAAACCTAGTTTCCTGTCGGTGTCGGTCGTGGGGGCAAGACTATAATCGGCAAGTTGACAAAATGACAATTCATTACCGAATGGGGATTGTTTGCACTAATTTTCCGACTACCGAATATGACCCCGAACAGCCGCGACAAGTGCCATGGCCGAAACCTAGTTTCCCTTCAGTGCCGGTCATTGGGGCAAGACTATAATCAGAAAGTTTTTGATCACAAACTAACAATTCGTGATCGAACGGGGATTGTTTGCCCTGATTCTTCTACTACCGATGATGACTGCGTAGGGCCGGGACAAGTGCCATGGCCCAGACCTGGCTTCCTGACGGTGTCAATCATGTGGGCAAGACTATAATCGGCAAGTTTTCGATGGCAAACTGACAATTCGTGACCGAATGGGAATTGTTTGAATAGTTTTTCCTTCTACCGAACTTGACCGCGCCCTACCGCGACAAGTGTCGCGGCCCAAACCTAGTTTCCCGTAGGTGTCGGTCAATGGAGGCAAGAATGTAATCGACAAGTTTTTTATGACAAACTAACAATTCGTGACCGACGGGGGATTGTTTACCCTAATTTTCCTACTACTGAGTATGAGTACGCACGGCCGCGACAAGTGCCATAGCCTAGACCTGGCTTCCTGATGGTGCCACTGATGGGGGTAAGACTATAATCGGCAAGTTTTCGATTACAAATTGATAATTCGTGGCCGAATGGGGATTGTTTACACTGATTTTCCTACTACCGAATATAACCGCGCACGGCCTCGATAAGTCCCACAGCCGAAACCTAGTTTCCAGTCGGTGTCGGTTACTGGGGCAAGACTCTAATCAGCAAGTTTTCGATCACAAAGTAAAAATCCGTGACCGACCGGGGATTGTTTGCCCTGATTCTCCTATTACCATGTATAACTGCGCACTTCCGCGATAAATGCCATGGTCTAGACCTGGCTTCCTGACAGTGCCAGTCATGGGGGCAAGACTATAATCTGTAAGTTTTCGATGACAAACTGATAATTCATGACCGAATGGGGATTCTTCACACTGATTCCTACAATCGAATATGACCACGGATGATCACGACAAGTGCCACGGCCCAAACCTAGTTTCCCGTCGGTGCCGATCATGCGGGCAAGACTATAATGGGCAAGTTTTTGATGACAAACTGACAATTCATGACCGACCAGGGATTGTTTGCCTTGATTTTCCTACTGTCGAGTATGACTACCCATGGCCGCGACAAGTGCTGTAGCCCAAGCTCGCCTTCCTGACGGTGCCAGTTATGAGGGAAAGACTATAATCAGCAAGTTTTCGATGACAAACTAATAATTCGTGACAGAATGGGGATTGTTTGCATTGATTTTCCTACAATTGAATATGATCGGCCAAAGCCACGACAAGTGCCACAACCAAAACCTGGTTTCCTGTCGGTGCCAGTCATAGGGGTAAGATTATAATAAGCAAGTTTTCGATCACAAACTAACAATTCGTGATCGACCAGGATTATTTGCCCTGATTTTCCTACTATCGAGTATGACTGTGCATGGCTGCGACAAGTGTCACCTCCTAAACCTGATCTCCCGATGGTGCCGGTCATGGGGGAAATACTATAATTGCAAGTTTTCGATGACAATCTGACAATTCATGACCGAATGGTGATTGTTTTCCCTGATTTTCCTACTACCGAGTATGACTGCGCATGGCCGCGACAAGTGCCATGGCCCAGACCTGACTTCCGGACGGTGCCAGTCATGGGGGCAAAACTATAATCGGCAAGTTTTCGACGACAAACTGACAATTCATGACCTAATGGGGATTGTTTGCACTGATTTTTCTACTACCGAATATGACCGCGCACGACTGTAACAAGTGCCACGGCCCAAACTTTGTTTCCCGTAGGTGTCGGTCGTGGGGGAAAGACTATAATCAACAAGTTTTTGATCATAAACTAACAATTCGTGACCGAAAGGGGATTGTTTTCCCTCATTCTTCTACTACCGATTATGACTGCGCGGGGTTGCGACAAGTGCCATGGCCCAGACCTAGCTTCCTGACGGTGCCAGTCATGTGGGCAAGACTATAATCGGTAAGTTTTCGATGACAAACTGACAATTCGTGACTGAATGGGGATTGTTTGCACTATTTTTCCTTAGTTTCCCATAGGTGCCGGTCATGGGGGCAAGACTATAATCGACAAGTTTTTGATGACAAACTAACAATTTGTGACCGACTGGGGATTGTTTGCCTTGATTTTCCTACTACTGAGTATGACTGCGCACGGCCGTGACAAGTGCCATAGCCCAGACCTGGCTTCTCGACGGTGCCAGTCATGGGGGCAACACTATAATCGGCAAGTTTTTGATTACAAATTGATAATTCGTGACCGACTGGGGATAGTTT
>JANSVA010098893.1:0-10681 GCA_025504915.1 Erythroxylum reticulatum
TAAATGTTGCATTTATTGCTTCTTTGAATAATTGAGAAATTGCTACATGTTTGGTATGTGAATTGTGTGGATGATTTATGGAAAGAATGTGAAAACAGATTTTGAAAGGATATTGTGTTTATGAAATCAAGTTTCGAAAATGTGCCATTTTGGGCAACAAGTTCACAAGTGGTGAAATGTATGATTATATGGGTTTGTGGTGGTCTGTTCTGTTATGTCAAGTGCAGTTTGACCTTATTAAAGGCTTCTACCGCCTGTCCGCTAGCGACATGGAGCTCCTTCATAGACTCCCTTATGTTTACGACTACACAAAACCATTATGTGGAATTGTGATAGTACATTTTATTTACGACTACACAAGACCATTATATGGGAATGTGTTAGTACGTTCTATTTACGAATCTACCCAAGCCATTTCTAATGTGATTATGTGTTTAGAATGTGTTGGCAAGTTTGATGAATGCACGAATTATGTTGCTTATGAATCGCTTGATAATGTGAGAATTTGGGAACTATATGTTTTATGGATTTTGATGCAAAGTGAGTATGACATTGAGTATTTCCAATGGTTTTACTTGTTTTTTGATTATAAACTTGTTACCCATGAGCTTTTAAGCTTACCCCCATTCTCCTTCCCATAGTCAGGTGATGAGTAAGAGATCGAGTAGTCAAGAGTCACGGCATCACTCCGAATTTGCATACTTTTGTATTTTAAGCTAGATTTTGTAAAGATAAGGCTTTAGTCGCATTTCAAGTATTCTTTGTTCAAGTATCTTTTATATTTTTGGATTATGAAGAAAATAATGTATTTGTGGCTTGAAATGCCCATTAAAGCTTTGAAAACTCTTATCTTTTGATGTTAATAAAATATGATAGTGTTTTGCTCATGACTCTCATAAGTTGTACATTGTATTTTCAAGTTTTTCACAAAAATTTGTATTCTAACTTCATGGGAAAAATTGTTAAAATATAGGCAGAATTAGATAAATATATCTAATGGAACTTGTATCTTATCCTCTTAGCTTCCCAACTGTATATAGTTTGTAATTTTTGGACTTCGGATGAGAGAGTTATGGTCATTTCACGATAATAGGTGTTGGCAGTTTGCAGCACTATCCTTGACAGGTTTTCTATCAGATTTTTAGAGTTCGCCGTGGCGAAGCCAAAAGTACAACATGATGAACTTTTTTAGAAGAGTCTTCCTTCAAGTTTAACCGTGGCAAAGCCAAAAGTTGGCCACGAAAAACATTTCCTGAGAGGTCTTGTTCTTTACCTTCAAAGTTTGTCGCGGTGAAGTCAAAAAGTTGGCCACGATGAACTTTTTTTCCTGAGGGATTTTAATTTGTGATTTTGTCCTGTTTGTGATCAGACCTCCAAATGATTTGATTCTTAAAGCAATAGATTCCTAACACATTCCTATATCTCTAAATAAAAATTGGTACCCTTTGGTGTTGAATTGAAAAATATTGACAGAAATAAAGTGAGGGAATAGATTGGAAGAGCATGATTTTGGTTATGAACATACTTTGGATTTTTAATCATATCTTGAGCTATAGAGCTCCGAATGAGATGGTTCTTCTTTAAAAATAAACTAGAGAAAGAGCTACGATTGTTATGAAAAACTTAAATTGTGATTTTGCTTTCTGTCTAGTGTGAGCATCCCACCTTTATGAGATGCATGTATAGATGTCACTTAGGATGTTAGGCACGAGTCTCGTGAAGGCGAGGTGCCCAACAATTTGCCTCCTTGATTTTCTAAATCACCATCACTTGTGGGATGCTTAAATCCTAAATTCCCATAAAATGGAACTCTAGGACATCAACCAAAAATCTCATGTGAAGAACAGGGCCAGTCAGGTGAGTTTTAGCACAATTCCACCTCAATAAGTAGAAGAGGAATCGATTAGCAAGGAGTTTGAAAAGGAAGAAGAAATAGAAGAACCTGGTTAGAAGAAAGTGTCGACAAAATCTCAACGAACACCAAACCAATTACTCACATACTTACAGAAAACTCTAGAAGGATGAAGGAGATGGCCCTCACACAATGATATCAAAGCTAGGATGTGCATTTAATTCATCAATACTTTGAGGCTTAAAGCATACAATTGCCACCTCTGACACCATCCCCACCTCCATCACTATAAGGTTTTGTTTCTAACCCTGTTTCTTTTAAAAGAGAACATAAAAAGAACACAAATAGGTGGAAAAAAGGAGAGATTTCATGCATTTTTTTTTGAAAACCCTAAAGAGAGAAAAAGGATGAGGAGGAGAAGAAGAAGAGCAATAAGGAAGAAGAAGAAGTGGCCTCAATGTGCTTCCTAAATAAGGAGGTTTTCTAACGCTGCTTCCTTCCCATATCGTCCATTCTAAGTGTGTATTTCCTTTTCATTTCAATTTTATTCATGTATAAAGTTAGGATGGATTGTATGATGATAGATAGTAGAATTATGATGATGTTCTAACTCTCCTTTGGGATTTTATTTTGATTTAATGATAATCTAGTCAATTGTGTTATTTGGATGAATGTTAGGATTTGATTACGTTCTTCCATAATTCAGTAATAAACTAAGAGGGTGAACTGAATGAAATACGATTAAATCGGATTAATAAGAGTTGCACAATTTAATAGAAACTGTGATAAATCATATTGGTAATTGTGCAGAGAAAGATCCCATAGGATGTTCCAATAGTTTATTAGAGTGTTTCAGATCTAATTAGGTTTTGGATAATTTCTTAATTGAGAGATTGCAAATTCCCTAATCTAATTAGAGTTTATTGGTTATAACTCGAGAGAGGTAATCGGCCCTAGGATAGTCTAGAACTGACACTCCACTGACACATAATCGGATAGGTTAACATTAATGATAAGTAAAATCACCTTTCTTATAACTTGGTAAATCCTTTGGTTGATTTCCATTGTGTGTGCTTATTGCTCAATTGTTAATTTCTTCATGTTTAATTTCTAATTTATTTGTTTGAATTCAATTTTTGTGATTACTTCCATTGCGTTATTTATTTTATGTTTCATATATTATTGGCCTTAGATTTTAGGATTAGATTAGTCCCCCTCCTAACAAACCTTGCCAACCTTACCTAACATAGTCCAAACCATTGTAAAACATTTGAAATTGTACCTAGGTAGGTAACCTATTATTCGGATACCTTTTTTATAGATTCTTATATCTCTCGCAAGACTTGTAGAGTATTTTTTTCTTTTCATATTGACATTAGGAAGAGATATAATTTCTTAATCTTGCATACCCTCACATAGTTTTTCTCTCTCCCTCTATATTAATAAATTGGCCATCCTTTTAATAAATACAACCTTAAGGTTGTAAATAGGAATTAAAATTAGTAAAATTACATAAAAAGAAAATAATTAGAGTAACAAAAAATAAGTTTCCTCAATACCAATAATTCCTAGAAACAATGCTGGAAACTTATTGTGTGTGTGCATTTATCATTTCATGGTAATACAATTGTGAATAGAGTGTTTATCCCATAAGGACGTAGAGTATTTATCATTTAATAGTAATGAAACCATGAATAAAGTGTTAATCTTGTGAGGAAGTAGTAGCAATTCAATAAACATTCTTATTAATAACTATTCAATTAAAATAAGAGTATTGGTTTTGATAATTGATAATTAAATATAAAACTATATCTATTCCTAAACGTAGGAAAATTAAAAACTATAAGAGACATAATAAAGTAGTTAATCAAAAGAAGAAAAGAAATATGAATTTCATCTTAATAAGAACTCTCTTAGCATTGTCGTTATACTTATTATTCAATTTATTAAAAAGATTTTGTAATTCAGATCAATGAAATTTCTCTCTCAAGTTAAACCAACTATTTTGAAGTTAATTAACTAATTTTTCTATTTGATTAAAACTGATAAGAATTTCTTAAGATTTGTGAAATTTACTAAATGGTTTAACCCTAATACTAGAAGATTTATTAAGCTTAT
Organism: Erythroxylum reticulatum; assembly: GCA_025504915.1. Taxonomy (NCBI): domain Eukaryota; kingdom Viridiplantae; phylum Streptophyta; class Magnoliopsida; order Malpighiales; family Erythroxylaceae; genus Erythroxylum; species Erythroxylum reticulatum. Next base: position 3,971 of record JANSVA010098893.1, read on the forward strand.
CTCTAGTATCCTATGTTGCTCTTAATATTTAAGCCATGTCTATTCATATGTAATTTCTATTAAATCATCTATGTATAAATTAAGATCGAATTTAGTCATCGAATTAACTAAATCAACATTATAAACACTTGAATAAATTTTTGAAAAATAAAAACACTTTATCAATGAAAAAATTCAACTGAGGCAAAGAAAATAAATATGGGTCCTTTTTTGTAGAAATATAAAGAATATAGCTACTCATTATGTTTGAATTAGTAAACATAACAAAATAACAAAATAAACTAAAAATATAGAGAGTTTCAAAGTTGATATTCTAATGCAAGATTTAAGTTATTATGATAGTTTTGATGAAATAGTTGCTCTATTCTCCTCTATAAAGTTTCCCTCTCTTTTAATGGGGAACCTTAAGTTTAAAATCCTAAATTTTTCCTATTTCTTTCTAAACAAACATAGTATAACATAATTTTTGCATATCATTTTAATAATGAAAAATGTACCGATATTGATATTTGTGATTTAGAGCAACTAGGAGCTTACGGTTATAATTAAAGAATACTAAATTTGGCCAAGGAGTTAATCCAAAGAAAGGTTGGAAGGGATAGTTAGAGAATAAATGGTCATAAATTTTAGGGGAGAAGTAATAAAGGTGAAAATTCTTAGCCAGTTGTCAAGGTATTGTAGTCTACTAAAGTGCTTAGTTTTTGGATAAATACATGCCACATTATGAAATTATGATTGAATTTTTAAACCAAACTAGGATGTACCACTTAACAAAGGGGAAAGCATTGGATGAGAGCTTTAAGGGCTGGTTATTTCTAAAGGAACAAGAGGAGTGTTTAAGCTAGATGAGTTTATTTTAGTTAAAGGTATTTGATAAGTAAGCTGGGGGGAATATTTGATCTCATTGAGCTCTCTTAAATTAGTAGAAGGCCATAACTAGGAGAAATGTAATAATAGTTTCCACTTTAAAGTGTATTAGTAGGCTTGCATCATAAGCTACTTGAGGAGAGAATCTAAAGATGAGAGGCCCTAGTAGACTCAAAATTTCATACCATAGGCTAGTTAACTATAATGTGACCTGAAAAGAGTATTAGTGAGGGTCCCCAATGAATTCTAATTTTTATACTATGGTGCATCTATTATGGGTATTGTTCATAGGATAATGTCCAAGAATTTACTACCAAACATGATATCGTTCCTAATTCTTCTACCTTTTATAAAAGCTGCTTAGTTAGGAATGATTATTTAAGGAAGATTGAATCTTCTTTTAGGACTTTGGAAATTACTTTTTATAGTATATTCTAATAGGAGATGAGCCTAAAGTTAGTGAATTTAGAATGGTTTTAGACTTTTGGGACTCGAGTTATGAAGATTTTTTTTGACTTGTTTGAGAATCCTTATATAGGTAAAGACGCATTAAATTGTAGATGCAATTTGATCACATCTGATGTGCCATATTTTCTTATAAAAGTAGGTACTAAGGCCCTTTAGGCGAAGAACTTTGGAGTCACTAAAGTTAGAAAAGCATTTTATTCATTATTGGAGAAAGAGGCAATGAGAATAAGGAAAGAATAGTTATCATTGGTTTTGGTATGTAAATTAGAGAGATTATCTTGGACAATGACTAGTATTCTACCCTTCCTCATCAAATTTTATAAAAAGGAAGAGAAAAGGTTTTTAATGAGGGTGGGATAGTTTATTAAAAAGCAATATCATATAAGATTGAGGTAATTTTGTTTATGGTTTTATTAGCAAAGATTGTCTTAAAAACGAATTTGGAGATTTTGTATCTATATTATTTAGCCATATAATTCTAGAAGATTGCCTATATAATAATTACTAATTAGAAGGCTTTGAGATAGGCTTGAGTTTTTTTTCTTCTTCCATAAAAGGCTAGGTTAAGTCCAAGAGAAGTCTTCCAACTTATGTAGAATCAAAGTAAAGTTGCATTTGGTTGACTAAGAAGTTAAAATCTAGTACATTAGAACATCATATATTTGGAATTTCTAGGTTTTCAAATACTAGGCAAGAATGAGAATGATTTGAAAGGAATTTGAGAAATTCAATCTCTTAGCCTAGTTCTAAAGGAATGAGATTAAGATATGAGAGGGATCAGATATATGGGTAAAATCTATAAAGGAAGTTCTGAGTTCTATTATGATAATAAAGGTCTTTATCAAGATTTTTGGATATAGTGAGCCTTCTAGGCTACTTATTACTTTAATTTACGAGAGCACCCATGAACCTAAGGTTAGGGAGGTTATAAAATTGTATTGTTGTACTATACTCTAGCATGCTTAAGATCCAGTAAGAATCAAGGTTATAGGACTTTGAGGGAAAAAGGATGGATTTAATATCACCAAGGACCATCTAAGGGCAATAATTGGTGTTAATGCTAATATCCTCCTAATGGAATAGTTATTAGATCCATCCATAAATGTGACAGATAATTAAGCTTTAAAAGCTAAATGTAGGAATTTTAAATGGAGGACTTAGCTAGATAGTGTGGATGAGATAACAGTTAAATAAGTTGGTATGGAAATAATGATTCTACCATTATATGTTTGAGGGAAATTATTTGTAGAGGGATAGTTACCAAAAACATTACTAGCTTAAATGTCAAAATAGCTTCTTTTAATTCTAATCTCTAGGATGCCTATCAAGAAGAATTATAAATCTAAAAGAATTTCTTAAGACCTAGTTATATGGAAGATCATCTGATGCCTTTGACATTCCATACTAAAATAGACATAATTAAGAGGCAAGGTTAGAAGGACTATTGACCTTAAACATTGATTTGTATTTCTTATTATTCGTTTTTCCTTTTTAGATGGGGAAGTTTAGAAGATTGACTATAGATTTACAATTCCTATTAAGGGTATAGAATAGATCAAAGGAATTACTTGAAACTCATATAACCATAGAATTATGATAGAGAAATTAAGATAAGGAATTATTACCCTTGCCACAGAGATTGAAGGGGGAGGATTTCCTCTAGTAGAATTTAATTTGGTCGAGCTACTTTTTCATCATAGTTGATTGACTGATTTTGGTTTTCAATATTTCAATTAACTTCAAGTGTACGGTCTAGTTGTAGCTAGAACAAGTTGATCCCATGAAGACAATCATTACTAGTAATTACTTTTCTCCTATTATCTAGCCTACAAATTAGATTCTAGATTTTAATAAAGAGAATTAAATTTAAACATTTAAAATAAAATGGGAAAAATAATTAACGTAGAAACAGAGGAAATTTCTAACAAAACTTAATATCAAAGATTAGTGTCCAGGTAATGAATTCCGCTTAAAACCATTAAATAATTAATCTTTTATCATGTAATTTTTTTTACTATTAGATCATAGAAATTCCCATCGTATGATAATAACTCTCTTGAGACTACTAAATATTAATCCATATTATGTACTACTATTTTGGATCTATTAGAACATGGATAAACATATAATTGAATCATAATAGATCAATCAATACAATTGCAATAAATAAAAGAATCAAAACATGTCATTATTCCAACTAGGGTTCATCACACCTAGACACTAAAAAGGAGTTTAGTTACATATATTAGAAAAAAAAATCAAAGATCAACAAGAAGGAAAATAAATAGAAAATAAAGGAATCATAATTCTAAATCTCCTTTGTTTTCCTATTGAATGTTCTTGCAAGTTTGAGGTTTGATGTTGTAATCTATTACAACTTTTGATGAATTCTGCATGTTCTCCATGTTCGTAGATCAATATCATCCTTTATATACATTCTTCACATTGGAATTGGCTCAAAAAGTCTACTCCATTCAATTAGCCTTTACTAACATCTTGTTATAGTAAAGTTTAGGATTTGGGGACATACATGGTCTGATACATAATAGTCTGTGTGAAATTACAAATTCAGGAGATTTTGGAATAGACATGATCTAGTACATATTATGATACTTACACAGGCATAGACACGACTATGTACCTCTATTTTGCATTTATAAACTATAAATTCACTTGGATCAAATTAAGTACCAAATATATAATAAAACTACAAAATATCAAGCAAATACATCAAATAAGGGTGTATAACTATAGTCAAATATTCATCTATGAAACATCCCCACACTTAAGCTTTTTCTTTCCCTGCATCAAATCATAATCAAAATTATAAAACTTACAATATCTATCCTTCACTAATCTTAACTTGTCCATTGATACTATAAATCATCATATCATATTCATCAAGTTAATATACAAATAGAGTAAAGTTATCAGAAGACTAACTTCCTAAGTCAATATTAATAGTAATAACATCAATAACCTCATTGAAATTAAAAGCAAAAATTTTTACACCAATCACTAAGATTTCACCTAGTACACTTAAGTCTTTAGGGTGAAAACTATAAAACTCTCAAATCATTGTATAGTAGAACTCTTGTGCCTTGTAATTTTATCACATCTTCACCACTTATATAAGCTAGAAACAAAAATCTAAAAATCTTTATAAAGTTTGTAATGAGGCTTAGGTAAGGCATGATTGGGATGATAAAAAGAGTTGATTTGAAGGAAATTTACTAAAGAAACTTTTTCACAATATACATATATATATTCACTATAAAACCAACAGTACTACATAATTATTCACAATTTTGCCATGCTTGTAATTTTTTTAGAATAATTATAAGCATTCATCATGTATCACAATTAAAGAAATATTGGACCTATCAAATTTTCAAGATTTAATCTTGAAGGTTCAAATGAATAAAAAGGCTTTAAAGAAAAATAGTTAAAGGTTAACAATTGGGTTATAAAACAATGAAAAAGGTTAAGTCTCAACTTGGTTATTCACAAGGGATAAAATAAGGTAAAATAATTATCAAAGAAATTGTTGAATTTAAGTGCATTCATCATTTCAATGCCTCTAATTTAACAAATGTGGTCTAAATATGCACAATAAAAGCAAGTTCTAAAATCATTCAACTATATATGATAACATATATGAAAGAAATAAAAAGCTTAAAAATTTTGAAAATTTCACTTTTAGGCTCAAAAGCTATCGAAAAATGGGTTTATGTTAACTTTATTATCTCAATGATTATTAAATATATGACTTGTAAAAGCAATTTTATTCTATCATCCTTTTGCAAACTATTTCAAATAAATATTCAATAACAAAGTGAAGTATTTATGGACATCTTTCAATTAAGTCAAGATATCATTTTATAAAATTTAATAACTAAGATTATAATTAGCTTAAGAAAACTATTAAAATCGTTAACCCCTTCCTCACACTTAAAGTTATACATGTTCCTCAACGTTCGTAGTATAAGCATATAGAATAAGTGAGAAGGTTAAGTGGTATTTTCCTGAAACAGATGATTTTCTGATTCTAATCAATCCATTATTAAACTAACATCTTTGCAAAACATAAATGAAATGGGATAAAAAGATAAAAAGAAATAAAAGTAACCTAAAAAATTAAGTAATAGAAATATCATTAACTATAATGATAGATAAAGGAAAATAAGAAATACATAATTAATAAAGAAAAATAAAAACTATGTAAAAATCAAACATATCCCCCATTGTGTGATCCTGACTGGTCTAACGAAGGAGGATCCTCGAGATGATGATCCTGTACTAGTGGAGGGGCTGCTGAGGAAGTACCTTCTCTAGATGGTGGAGGCTAAAACTCAATGCCTAAAATGGCTCACTATTAATAACATCAACTCTCCCATCCATCCTACTGTAGGCTTGAGTTTTCTCAATCAATTAACCACAATTTTGAGTCATCCTACCTATTCAATAAGCGCCGCCTGCTGTCGTCAGATAGTCTTTTGAGTTCCCAAAAGTTGGGCCACTCATCTTTCCAATTGTGCTATCTTTAGATGAGATGGGTGCTGCATCCTAAATCTTAAACCTCTTAGAATCTTTGGCTCTAGTATTGAACCTCCCATCTTAGGTGGCAGTGGTTGTAATTGCAATGGCTGCTCATCTCCATGTTGCTTCACTCTTTCTCCACCCTATACTACTAGCACGTCAAGCTCCCCAAGAAGTATGTATATGTTGCCTATGTAACATACCACACCGATAGAGCATATACCCAACATATTGAAGGACATTCAGGATCATACTCTTTGAAAATGGTACGTTAAGACAGTTAAAACATTTCATTTTTTACTTTTTAATCTATCGCACATAACATAAAACATTGCAATAATCATGTTGTTCCATTTTTACTCACAAACATATACAATCTCAAATGTTATTATATTTCCAAAATTCACATGTACAATATACAACACTTGAAAGATGCAATTCTTAATAGGACATAACTAAGACATTTGCATATATAACTGATCTCGACACCGACCCATATCCAAATGTAGAAGTTTCTTAAACTAAACTAGCTAGGTATCCTTTAAACATGAAAATCAATGTTGCAATTTTGATAAGTTTGTGAACTCAGTGAGTGAACCATCATCGATGTGATAACTTAAACAGAAATAAACATCATAAGTGTATAACACAATTCAATCAACATCTCAATGTTAGATTGGAAAAAGAAAGCATGCTATATTTGGAGAAATGATAGATTTCAAAACTTTTAAGAAATCATTTTTCTAGCGAAAGCAAAAACTCCAAATCATCATGCCAATCCATACATGATATGGTATAAGGATAATAAAAACATAAACAAGATGAAGAGTATTACCG